>CM056610.1:2988310-2995810 GCA_029721355.1 Tegillarca granosa
TTTATGTTGAACACTGCAGTCAACGTTTCCATGAAAATATTCTCTAAAACAATTTTTGTCAATCACAGAGTAAACATCGTTAAGAACATAAGGTATCCAATTCGTGTCACACAACTGCTATGTGATCAACTTGCATATGATTTACAAACGCCTCGCAAAATCGTTATTTCTATGAACTAAAATGCCAAACACAATGGTATTTTAGTCAAAAAAGTTTCAGTTTGGATTATCAGTGTACATTGTTAAATCTTCGTATCATGGCTCATATACGTATTTTTATCTTGTTCTCCTTAAACATCTGTTATATGTAGAACATAAGTATTCACATGCTTTGTAACATCCTTTTTCCTAAATACGTAAAACACAATGATCTTTTTTGACAGATATTCTTTCCTGTTGGATTATCAGTGCACATTGTTAACTCATCGTATGATCGAATCAATCCAAACTTTAATTCCCCCCAGTTCTCCTTATACATCTGTTTGTGAACAACATGCGTATTCACATCCTTTGCAAAATTCTTGTTTTCTGTATATTGAAAAAACCTAATATAATAATCATTTTGTCAAAAAATAGTTTCCATTTCGACCAGCAGTGCACAATGTAAACTCACGTATGATCGAATCAATCCGTATTATATCCCCGGTTAACCTTATTCATCTGTTATGTGAACAACTTTAATACGTTCATGCTTAGGAAAAAATCTGATATTATATACTGAAAATACCGAACACAATAATCATTTTTGTCAAAACTTGTTTCCAATTGGACCAGCAGTGCAAATTGTTAAATCATCGCATCATGACTTTAAATATTTCATTTCCAGTTCTTGTAAAATTAAAACACTGTGAATAACCAGTGACCATGACCAGAGGGGGCGCTGAAAGTGGCTCTTGTACATATAGAGAAGACTGCACTTAAAAACCGGGATTAAATACCATTTCGAGGGGTAGAAGGGTGGTTTTCACTATAACCTATAACCCTATAACCATTGTTGCCTGAAAGGGTAATCTTAAAATTAAAAAAAGGTTCATGCTGCAAATAAGGCATTTAAACCTCAGAAGGTCATAAATTGTAAAGAAATTTCCTTAAAACGAATTCTTGATGAGATGTTAAACACAAATTTCAAATAAATGCCAAACTTTTGCTTCGCCTTTATTTTGATCTTATTTGCAACACGGTGTTCATGTATTGTAAATCAACCTTGAAGGAAGTGGTATGGCTTATTTGTAATGGAACTATCTATATCTCAGTTTGTCTAAATGTTTTTGTATTCCTAATTCATTTTATGCCAGGTAAGTTTCTTAACATACTGTATGTTTGAAAAGAGATTGTATGTATTGGAAGATTTTGTGTTTTAATTAATTTGTCTGCTTTCATAGTTCGAAATTGTGGTTAAACATGGATCATTATGTTTGTCTTTGATAATAATAAAACCTAAGAAAGGAATGTTATTGTGCTCTTGACAGGTTTGTTATAATAACATAAAATGCGGAGATACGTTTCTCTTTCAGACTAATTAAAATTTTGGTTGCCATGGGCTATCAAATACTGAGATTTCTCTTGTATCGGAAAGAACTTTTGGTTTTTTTTTTTTAGAAATTGATGAAATATAAACGAGTCAACTATATCTGGAAAACTGGTATTCCTTTGTCAACAACCCAACCCAGCTGTTTATATATATATATATATATATATATATATATATATATATATCTATATATATATATAATATATTATATATATATATATATATATACTATATGGCATGCAAACGAATGAATAATTTTAATCACAAATAAAATATCGTTTGTTTACTATAAGCTTGACAATGGTAATACGGGCGTTTGAACACCAATTCAGCTGGTCCCAGTTACCAATGATTCCTTTACCAAGATTTTTCTTAAAACTTAAATCTGGCAAATTAGAAACCTTAATAATTTAGTTAATTGTTTAGATATCCAGAAATTTTAGATGTCATTTTGAAGAATAATTTCAGCTTGTAACATCTGTATTTAGTTTTATCAAAAATGTTTATTTGTAATTAAAATGGAGAGATAGTGAAACTTTGCTAATGTTAACTTTAGGAGGAGGTTCTTGGATAAGGAATGATTATGAAACTTGGCCCTAGATATTTAGTATGTTAATAAAGGAGTAAAGTAATGAAGAATAACGTGTAGTACGTTCTTGTCAAGATTCCTCCCTTTTATCAAGGTGGATTCGTCAGTCAAGGGGCGAGAGAAGAAACATTAGTTCCAGAAGACAAACCACTGACCTTCAGCTTCAACAAGCGATCTACCTTTTTTTAATTTAATCGACCTCAAATGAAAAAAAATTATTGGCTTTGGCTTTTTTTATTGGTTTGCTCGGTACCAGCAAAATGGATGGAATGGTCTCCGATATTTATCATTAAAACCAAAGAAACCAGCATATTTAAGGTCATTGCACGTCACATGGACAGATCCAGAATTTTATGAAAGGGGTACAAAAATTTTATCGTGAGATATTGCGAGGGCCGAGGCTCAAGCAGTGATCAGCGAAGGGTCTTTGAAGAAGAGATAAGCGGTCCAAAACAGAGCCCTGTTAAGTTTTTAATATTTCTGGAAATCTTTTGACAACAATTTCTTTCTTATAAAAGGGGGTTGCAACTTACGCAGATCTAACCATTTGAATACGTCAATGAGTTACACAGATACAAAGCAGGTCAATAATAATTAGAAGCTGAAGCTTACATTTTTTAATATACAAGTTTTATCAAAGCTTGCACATATTGCAATTCTTTAGTGTACTGAATGGTTCATTAATTGCAATGTGCTTTGTCAGAATACCTTAACATTTCTGGATAACGAATTTTTTGAGTAACGATAAAATGACAATTTATGCGATTTCAAATGAGTGGAGTGGAGTAATGGTGTTTTACACCCCAGTCAAGACTCTTTCACATATTTTGAGGGCGGTCAGTTCTGGGATGGTGGAGGAAACCGGAGTACCCGGAGAAAACCACCGACCTTCGGCAAGCAAACTGACAAACTTTCTCAAATTAGGATCTGTCCCGAGTGGGATTCGAACCCAGGCGGTGAGAGGCGCTGTGATCCGTAAGCGCGCGCTTTAGACCAACCGGGCAATTTAAATGGTGTATATCAAATCTTAAAGGACAACAAACAGTATGATTGGAGCTTCTTTTTTCAAAAAGTTCAACCAAGGACAGTGCATTATCAGAGAAACTATGTTTCAGTTTAGAAATAACCCTTTGTCCGACCTGCCATGTGCTACTTTTTGAAATTAAAATAATGCATTTAAAAGTAGCATATGACAATCCTAACCTATATAATATATATTTAAGGTTTACTATTTCTTACACATGCATTACACGTGCATTTTTGCACTTTAGGTTAATTTATATGTACATTCTAAGTGCACCTGGCGTCTTGACAGACAACAGTTATCTTTTTAAGGTGACTTAACATTGTTATTAAATAAATGAAATATATCACATTAATTAAGTGGAGTGTCATGGTCAGTGGAATGCGGTTTTTTAAAAATATGATGGAGTATTGCGTTTGTAAAGTTTGTAAAGTAATCTACAGCCTCGTATAAAAATTAATTTGTCAAGGGACAGTTAAAGCATCTGATTTGTACAAAATAATTAAAACTGCAATATTTTTACATAATAAATATACATCTAAACGAACAACATATATCAACAAAAAGAATACTATATATATATATATATATATATATATATATATATATATATATATATATATATATATATATAAGTATAACTCATAGTCTGCTGGATAGGGACATATAAAGTAAGCGGAGATGATGGTTAAAGTCACACAAAAGTTATTCAGCACATCAGGTGCCCTTCCACGGTCGACGGTGTTTTTACTAATTAATATTTCGTTAGTTTTTTTTTTGGTTTGTTTTTTTTTTGTTGTTGTTGTAAAGAGTATAGCTATCATGTTACAATATAACTAAGGCGAAATTACGACTGGATTTTTGAAAGTTGTATTTTTCACTTCATGCAAGTTGGTAAATTTTTGAATGGGTTTAAAATTTACGACCTGACCCAAAATACCATACAGCTTGAAATGTCAATTACATTGTGTTTAGTACATTTTGAATAAAAAAGAATGCATTAATTGCATTAATTTTGACCTAGAAAGTTTTTGCAACCTATAATATGTCGGAAACTACGGTGGCAGAATGAGGCCATCAAAAAAATTCTACAAATGCGCGCGTGTAAACATGCACGTGGAATTTTTTCTGTAGGGCCTTATTCGGCCACCGTAGAAAACACCACAGACAAGGACATATGATATGTTTAAAGTATTATCACGATAACGATAATTGAATAACTAATGCTATATAGAAATTGTAAGTGTAGATTTGTTGAACAAAACAACATTGTCTCATGAAATTTTTAATCTTTAATCTTTAAAACATTTATGAGAGAAAAATACGGTGGCACAGAGGTGACCTGAAATTTATTTTTCGTATTACGTGCGCACGTATTACCTTTTACGTACGCACGTAATACCCATTACGTGCGCACGTATTACCTAGGTTAACCATACGTGCGCACGTATTAACACATTACGTGTGCATGTTTTATCTCATACGTACGCACGTAATACCCATTACGTGTGCACGCATTAACCTATTACGTGCGCACGTATTACCTAGGTTACCACGTGCGCACGTAATATGAAAATATATTTCATGTCACCTCTGTGCCACCGTAGAAAAATGTAAAAATTTGAGTCGAGTGTACACTCGTTTGTGTGAATGGTTGTGAAACTGGTGCCTGGTATACAACAGAGTACAGATGGTCATTTCGACATGGACATTCTTTAAGTCAACTGTGTTGAATCGAAGGTTTGAAAGACGCGGTGAATAAAAAAAACAGTGACATTTAAAATAACGGAGCTTTTAAAACGTCGCCGATTAAATTATAAATACAAATATTTCAAAATAGTTAAGAGATAAAGATAATATAATATGTTTTTATATATAAAACACGTGTAGAATAACATCAGTTTGTACTTATTATTTTCTTTAAAAGATTTGTGACATTTTCTCAAACTTAAAATTAACAGATAATTTACTGAAATTCGAGGGTTTTTTTTTCCACAAAAATGTGTTGATTTCAAGATTAATTTGTAAAAATTGCGTCTTTTATCAAAATATATTTCAATCAAAATAGGATAAAAAAAAATATAGGACAGAAGAGAGTCATGTTGTATAAAGCACCAGTACATTCTTATCTATATATAGAGACGGTCAGTCATCGGATTGAAACCACCTAGCTTAAAGAAGCACACACCTTCGACATCAACTAGCAAACTAACAAACCGTCTTACACAAGGATGAAAAACTAGGCAATGAGGCCGGTAAGCTGTTTTCACGACCTTAAGTCCATTAAAATCTTGGTCACCAAGGCTCACAGTCAAATTACGGATTCACAGTGTTATAAAGTACCTGAATAGTGAAGAAAATACAAACTTTAAAAAATAAAATAAAATATCAAAATATTTTCTTGGTTGAATTTCAGGGCCCCGATATAATAATATTCTTTTCAGTCCTATAAAGCCAACGTCACCTTTGTGTCTTTACCTACTGTAAAATATATAAGTGCACGAACGACAATTTCTAATTTGGCAAGCCAATAATGTTGTAACAAAAAAAGCTTATCTTTTTTTATAAATTCCAAACAAATAGATATCCCGCATGCGTCGAATTTATTTTGATAGACGATGGTTTGTATTAAAATTCCGAAAAACTTAGTATTAACCAATTTGAAATTCAAATAAGCAAAATAAAATTATCAAAATTTTAATTTATACAATTAAGAATTTTAAGATATTGCAAATTATGCGTTAATTATATATTTTTAGAACGAATATGATTAGTATGCGTTTAGAAATCATTTATCGAAAAACAAATAAATAAATAAATGTAAATAAATAAACACGCTTCAAGCCAACTCGGTATTAAACAAACTGGCATATTCATAATTTTATCATGAGATGCATTCTCTTAATCTATGCATGGTATTTAGTAGGAAGACATTGTTTTTCTTCCATAAAAACCCATTATGTAGTTCGAGCTCATTAAATGCGAGTTAATTGCACAAAAACACCTGTTTTATGAGAAACAAATTGTTTTTATTTTCTGCAAGAAATTAACAAGTTTAGCAAATATGAAATTGATGACGCATTTAAATTAAAATGCGTTTTTTGTTAAAATAATGCAAGTTTTACAAAATCTTCTTGAACATACAATTTATTGTAAAACAACATTGGATATTAAAATAAAAACTGACCACGGTTACTTGACCAAGGACATTTTAGCGGATCATTTTAACCTTTTAGAGCGGATTCTTAAACGTGGTTATAACATTTGAGCGGATTCACCTTTTCCGTCAGCCAGAATAATTCCTGTTGGCCATGTATCTATACCCAAGACATTTTACTGTATATATTTTTTGTATTTTCATTGTCACTATATTTCTTGTATGTTTCCACTGTTTTCTCTATCCTTTCATGTTCTGTTTTTGATTGCGATGTCATCTGATATAGATTTCTTAGTATATGTTGTGGTCTGTTGGTCTAATATAACCTCTAAGATCACATACACTGACGGATGACTGGAATAAAACTAGGCATTATAAAATGACTCTGGCCCATTATTTGTCTTAGATGAGCTTTAATAAGCTGGGCACTTTTCACACGGTAGTACCGTGTTTAATGCAGAGGTAAATACGCTCAAATGCCCAGTGGTGTGTAAGATTTACCAAAAATTAATCCGCTCAAATGTCCATCAAATCTTCCATTCAAATGTCCTACCACCCCATTTTCGAATGTCTTTCGTCCCGGTTATCATGCGGATGTATAGATTATTTGGACACTATAATATGGTGGGGTCGCAGTGGCCCACTGCTTGAGAAGGTAGCCTCAAATTCCATGACAACTTTTTTGTTGTGGGATAAACTCTTGTTCACTGCATTTTAATGGTCTTTATTAGGTTGGCTTAGTGCAAGAGTGAGATGAAATGAGTCGTGTTTGTATGGAACGAGTGTGCTAGCACTCCAAAGGTCGCCGTAAGTACTTTTGTTTGCCACATCCGTTAACATTAGTACAATTTATTTTAATGAATAATGTAACCCTTAGGTGTGCATAAATATGTGCATTAGTGTATTATAAGTAATGACATTATGACAACTTTTAGTTACATCCATACATGCATCAGCAACACACTGTAAAATTAATATCACATGATAAAAATGTTCATATGTTACTCGTGTTTACATACACGTATACTTCTGTGTACAAAAAGTGACAAACGCACGAATGAATGGTTTGTGCATCACGAGTGGAAGTCTATTGTTGTTGTTGTTGCTTTGAATTATTATTATTATTATTATTATTATTATTATTATTATTATTATTATTATTATCATCATCATCATCATCATCATCATCATCATCATCA
>CM056610.1:3003310-3025810 GCA_029721355.1 Tegillarca granosa
TGTTAATAAACGGAATCCCTAACCTGTTGGTCAATGTTTAACGATGATTATTCTGAGCTTTGAGCATGCGCACTGATGTACGGAAAAACCAAAGAATCGAAGGTGAAACCTGACAAATTGTATTAATTGGCGGTCATTAATATCCAGATGTTTTAACAAAGGTGTTATGTATCCCTTACAAAGGCACAAATGAAATTCAATGAAGTTCTGTGTTTGATTTATCATTTTTCAACGTTTTGTAAGTTGTGTTTAAATGACCCGGGTTTTTTTTATTACGTAACCATGTTCTAAAATTAGATCGCACATGCTACATCTCGCTGTGAAATTATTGTTATTTCTGTATTTATTCGAGCTTTATTATCTTTAAACCGTATTATATTGTTCATAAGGAACATCATTAATTAGATCAGCACCATTTTATTTTTTTCCTCGGAAAACTTAATGCAGCTTTAAACTTATGGGACCATAATTTATTATTATCCTTTTATTATTATTATTATTATTATATATATATATATATATATATATATATATATAGAGAGAGAGAGAGAGAGAGAGAGAGAGAGAGAGAGAGAGAGAGAGAGAGAGATCTACCACACCATCTACATCAAAATTCAGATTTATAAATAAATTAAAAAAGAAGGAATACCATTCCACATGCTCCACACTGTTATATGGCAGATAGTTTAATTCATGTAATCTGTCAACCAGCCGAGACAACCTGACATAAAAAATATGGAAATTTACTAATAGTAGTAAATATATTACACATACACGATTTATTGACATATAAACTCAAAATAGATTATATATTGTGTTTGTTTTATTCACCTATATGTCTGTCTGATAATAATGCCATATTATTTTTTTTTTTTTTGCAGAGTGATGGGACACGTGATTTGATGAATTAAAACTTGGGATAATGTAGATTCAAGTTTAGGCATACCTATGTTTGATTTTTAGTTTGTGTTTTCGGCTAAGCGCATTTTTATATGCTTCGTACCATTTTATTTTCGGAAACAACCAAGCATTGGATTGCAAATTGTTCCGTATCATTTGTTATTTTTTATTCTTTTTGAAAGCACTCTGTAAAAAGAAAGTGACCTATACAGTGTTAACAAGACCTAAAAGCTTTAAAAAGGTAATTTTACCTGTATCCAAACTTTTCCCCAATCGTTTCAGAGCGCCTCCCATCGCTTTAACCCAAAACTCATCCTTAGCATTGTTCAATGTAAAACACAATTGTCTGCTCGCTTGCAAATTTCAGTGTTTTTCACTAATTTCCTCCAATATTCTGAAGGAAAATGACTCGAGGTCCCAATTCAATAACTTTTTTAATATTTATCCCCCCGCCAGTGGGCCATAGAAAGAAACATTTTGAAAGTAAAGTAATACGTATTATACTTAACAAAAGACAAATCAAAACAACCAATGTCCCATCAACAATTCTTTAGCTATCAAGGTTTTTTATCTGTTAAGGTAAATCTAAGAACAATATCACGTATTCGTAATCCTGAGGTTTGGTAGTATGCTGCATTGTCTGCCTTGTACAAGCGTATAATCGGGGCACTTTTTGTTTAAATACTAGCTCATCGAATCACTATGCCACAGACAACCAAACCGCTCCCCAAGTCACATTATTCGAACACCTGATGAACCAATCGTGTCACAGACAAGTAAATCACTCTCCAAGTCACATTATCCTAACACCTGATGAACCAATCGTGTCACAGACAAGTAAACCACTCTCCAAGTCACATTATCCTAACACCTGGTGAACCAATCGTGCCACAGACAAGTAAACCACTCTCCAAGTCACATTATTCGAGCACCGAATGAACCAATCGTACTCGGGTCTCCTATAAGCCAGGCACCAGAGGAGGAAGTAGTATAGCAATTTTTTAAAATTCTTATTGTATGACTCGGTAGTGGTTTAAATCCTGGACCTCCCGTTCTCGAACTCTAACATTTGTATGCATCATAAATGATTCTAAAAATTATTGCTTTTACAACCGAGGAACCAAACCTGTACACTTTTTCTATTTCTTTCTGCAAAGCAAATGTGTCCATTGCACGTGTAACCTATTTTAAAGTGACCTTTACATTTACCGATAAGAAAAGGGGTGTTTGGTCTCTGCAAGAAGTAATTTATCACAAACTTTTTGATAACATGAATTCCAAGGTCGTAATGTTAAGTCTCGATGTTCTCACATCCGCTTTGATTTATTTCGTGATAAGTTTGAGTGTTTATTTATTTTTGATAATTAATAAAGCTTGCTTACGTATATATTGATAAATCGATGGTACGAAATCCACTGAAATATTGAAAACAAATTGTATTTAAATGTTACGTATCTAACTTCATGAAAATTGATTAGGGAGAAAAATTTAGTTTGACGCAATCCGCTTTTTACAATGTTTGTATTACATGATTAAACACGTACATGCCGGTCCTGTCCAAATTACAATCCCAAAAGCACATCAAACAAAAATATTAAGGTTCTTTTCCAAATTACAATCCCAAAAGCACATCAAACACGAACATTCCAGTCAGACCGAATTCCAATCTCAATAGCAAAATAAAAACTTTTAAAACTGGCCAATTCAGTTATACTTCCATCAATGATGTGAGGCCGGGTGCTCTGGAAGAGTAAGAACTTCCTGTCTTGCTAGCTACACCCGCCAAGTATAAAATCAAATTAGAATGAAACAAACAAGGAACTTTGGGACGTTAAATATATCCAAAATAAGCATCGGATACATCAACTTCATATTAATCAATAGAATTGTGATGACGACAATGGAATTTTAAGGTCTTGATAATCCTAGGCTTGCAGTATTCGTAAGTAAACAATTACTTTGTATGCAGCTTGCCGCGTTGTAGAATGTTCCCGTAGTGGCAACAAGCTGTACCATATCGTATTAACTGTGAAACAAATACAACATAAACAGAACAAGCAAAAATATTGTCGCATGGAAATGAAAAGTTCTCTTTGACATTGAGAAAGAATAATTTTGAAAAACACAGGTCAATGCCACTGACCAACTGAACAGCCCTTAGTTTGGTGAAGTTTTATTAAAAACACTGATAATTAAACACTAAAAGAAAAATCCTTCAAATTTTAAAATTCAAATTAAAAAAATTAAAGGTAAAGACCGCTGTTATATAACTTTATAACATGGTCATAGAAATTGGGTTTTTTCTTGATTGAATGTCATCAAACTTAAATACTGACAGAAAACACTTATTCTATCTGGAAAACTAATATTTTAAAGGTGAAGGTCAATGACTATAAATAAACATACGGGTTGTTTGCACAGTTTGAGGGTTTCACCAGTTACTGGTATATTGTGGTGAGGCAGTACATATATAGATATTTCTCTACTTTTAAAGTATTTGTTTACTTATAAATTTTAAAAACACTCTTACTTGCGTATTTAGTTATAAATTAAAATGAATTAATAAAATATTTAATAAAAAAAAAACTTTGTACAAGGGTTCCTGAGGTGAAACGTTAGCAATTGTTTTGGGGGGCAAACCGTATCAATCAATGAATTTCTTTGACGTCACCAGTTTTTTTTTCACAATATATTTTATTTACATAACTTTCGGATTTGTCAATTTTTTTTTTTCAATATCAATTTTTTCTGTTATTGTTTTCGTTTTAACTTATTTTAGAGTTGATTTTTTCAAATAGTTAAATTACAAAATAACAAAATACGTGTTTACCTCAATAATCGTCAATGAGTTCAATTCTGAAGTGTTTGTGTATTTTTAATAATTTATAATAAATAATACACTCTTGCTGGCTTGCGTATTTTCTAAAATCAATTGAATTTATAAATACAAGTATTTTATGAAATTGGAATGCTAATCAGTTCTACTGACGTCATCAATAAAAGTGTTTTATATATATATATATATATATATATATATATATATATATATATATATATATATATATATATATATATATATATATATATATATATATATATAGTGTGTTCTATGGTATGTCCACTCTTGCATAAAGCCCGTAAGTAACGTGAGTGGAAAAAAAATTATTTAGTATTTTCGAAATAGTATTATAGAATTAGAAATTTTATTTCGTATTTTCGAAAATTTAATACACCAGAGGCAATTAATGCAGCGGCGATATGCAACATTGCATAGGAAACATATTGTTATTTTCAATACATACACTGATGCTTTAACTATTACTTTTTGCCCCGCAGCTCTCAGACTCTGTCTATACGTGCAGACAAATATTATAAGATTTTGAGAAATTCTTTTTCGAAAACACTTAATAGTTATTGCCGAGAGAGAGAGAGAGAGAGAGAGAGAGAGAGAGAGAGAGAGAGACAGAGACAGAGAGAGAGAGAGAGAGAGAGAGAGAGAGAGAAGAAGAAGAAGAAGAAGAAGAAGAAGAAATATTATTTCAAAAATTTAAAATAGTATTTTAGTATTTCGAAAATTTGAAATTGTATTTTGAAAACTTGAAATACTATTTCGAAAAAAGTGAAATTCCTTTTTTCACACATGACAACTTACGTTATCGGTACTTTTATCACCATCAGTCAGAATTGAAGGGCTTGTAAAAACATCCTTGACCATATCAAAAGCACCTAGGACTATAAATGATAATAGTTGATGGTGATAAACAGTGTTCTAAGTGACTCTTTGATTTAAAGCTCTCGTTTACTTTACGGCTCATAACACTTCTCATTGTCAGGATTGAATCCCTCTCAGATAAACCCTAAAGTGGGAACATTTGTCAGTTTGCCTGCCAAAGAGTGCTTCGGGCCCTCGGGTTTCCTCCACCATCTTGGAAGTGATTTCCTTAATATAATCGAACAGTTTTTGATTGGGACGTAAAACCAATGCTTTACTCCTACGCTGGCGCTCGACATTAAGAAAGAGAATATGGACTTGGTGGCAGGATGATGTACATAGGAGAATGGTATACTTCCCTGCAACTTAGTGACTTTGATCATGAGATAGCCTCTCAAAAAAGGTCGCTCTGAGTGCACAATGTCAGACCATAAAAGACATTCGCTTATCACATATATACATTTATTTGATTTGTCTCTAGATATTAATGAACTTGCTCTCGTCGCAAAAAGTAGAAAATTGCTTTTATAACGTTGAACAACATTTCAACAACAATTAATCTAAGTCTAAAATCATATAAGTATTATAAAGTAATAAAATGTTTAACTATTTCTTTCTTAAAATGTCATATTTCTACATGCACCATGGGAAAAAAATTTATGAGGCAAAAAGAAAAAAAAGAGGAAACGAACTTGAAAACCCGAATTACACTAAATGACTTTAAAACCTGAATTGTTTTAGTCACCTGTTGTATAAGGAGTTGTTACAATTATATAACGTCATTATCGATTACATTGTTTTGAAAACTCAAGTTTAAATAAAAACAATATTTAATATCATTTACAACTGATACAGTTTCTCGTGTTTTTCAGGATTTGATTATCGATTAAAATGCACTTACGAACACTGTTGGAGTTTTTGAGGAGGTAAAATTTGTTATGTAAATTGATTTTTATTCCTATCTTGCTCAAATTGTATTTAAAACTACAATACATAACATATAGCGACACAAATACAAAAACATTATCCAGTATCACCACGAACACGCCAGTACAAAAATCGTAATTCAGTATCACAACGAACACGCCAATACAAAAACGTAATCAAGTATCACTACAAACACGCCAATACAAAAACGTAATCCAGTATCATCACGAACACGTCAATACAAAAACGTAATTCAGTATCACAACGAACACGTCAATACAAAAACGTAATCCCATATCATCACGAACACGCCAATACAAAATACGTAATCCAGTATCATCACGAACACGCCAATACAAAAACGTAATCCAGTATCATCACGAACATTCCAATACAAAAACGTAATCCAATATCACTACGAACACGCCAATACAAAAACGTAATCCAGTATCACTACGAACACGCCAATACAAAAAGGCAATCCAGTATCACTACGAACACACCATTAAAAAATGTAATCCAGTATTATCACGAACACGCCAATACAAAAGCGTGATCCAGTACCACAACGAACACGTAAATACAAAAACGTAATCCAGTATCACTACGGACACGCCAATACAAAAACGTAATCAAGTATCACAACGAACACGCCAATACAAAAACGTAATCCAGTATCATCACGAACACGCCAATACAAAAACGTAACCCAGTATCACTACGAACACGCCATTAAAAAAATGTAATCCAGTATTATCACGAACACGACAATACAAAAGCGTGATCCAATACCACAACGAACACGTAAATACAAAAAACGTAAACCAGTATCACTACGGACACGCCAATACAAAAACGTAATCCAGTATCATCACGAACACGCCAATACAAAAACGTAATCCAGTATTATCACGAACACGCCAAAACAAAAGCGTAATCCAGTACCACAACAAACACGTTAATACAAAAACGTAATCCAGTATCACTACGGACAAGTCAACAAAAAAACGTAATCGAGTTTCACTACGAACACGCCAATACAAAAACGTAATCCAGTATCACTACGAACACGCCAATACAAAAACGTAATCCAGTATCACTACGAACACGCCAATACAAAAACGTAATCCAGTATCATCACGAACACGCCAATACATAAATGAAGCTTTTAAATTTAGAATTTAGACATGTTCTGATTTTGTTGATAAAAATTCTTGTTACATATTTGTGAAAACATTAGTGTTGTAAACAGAACAACAAAATTGGATATGAATGTCGTAATGAAAGCTGGTTGAGTCTTGTTATACTTTGCAGTTTTAAGCTGTTCGCGATGAAACAATTATTTCATTGATTCATCTATTTTTATAAGCATGGACACGTGGTGCTTAATTTTATTCAAGTATTTTTTTTATCTGCTTTGAACTATTGCGGACTTTGAACTTTGAACTTGTGCGGCTTTTGAACTTTGAACTTGTGCTGACTTTATAATGCTAGTACACCTGGCCGAAATGTCGCAGATAAACATTACAGATCACTATGTCTGTTACATTGGTACCAAGCTAACCAGTAAAGACCAACATAAAGGAAAAACCTTCCTCACTTGTTGTGCTTTAACCACTCGACCACCGCGGTCCCTAAACAGACTTACTAATGACTAACCAAGGCTAGTACTACAGAATTTATACTGTTTAAATGATACTTTTGCTCGTTAACTCTAGCTGTTTCAACTCTTCTCGGTGGCTAAGTGGTGTAGTGTTCACCTCCAATGGTAGCTCGCGGGTTCGAACCCGGACTGGTTCATATTAAGTACTTTAAAATTTTAGATGCTGCTTCCTCGCTTAGAAAGAACAAAGTATCGACTAGCTCATCTGGCGTCAAAATAATGTCTTGGACATTGATATGCTTATCTGCGGCATACTGACTCGGAAAAGCTACCATCTTATCAAAATGGGGATATCAGTGCGCGCTTAAACAGGGCAGACCAATATACACCTTAAAAAAAAGCTGTCGGCGCGAATGTCTGAAAAAATTCTGAAGCGACGTTCAACAACATTACAACTATCACAATGTTTATGTAGCACAAGAAAAAGAAACGTACTCTCCAGTAATTTGAGGAAAATATCAAGTACTTACTTATTAAAGTAAAAAGTAGATCTATAAGTATTTTCCATCAAAACAATTTTTTTTTTTGTAATTAATCAGTCAATTGATTAGAAATAACATTTCGTCTATACAAGCTGATGAATATGCAAATTAAGATATCTGTTAAACAATTAAAGTCTTATTACATTTCATTTTATTTACTTTTTTAATTTTTGTGACCTTAAACGGTTTTTTATCAGTAAAAAAAACACAAATAGACTCATATTTATTATGAGAATGTTTTCATTATTGTAAGATAACAGCTAACATTACAAATGTCAAGGCATTTAGACGTATGTTAATTTGAGCTGACTTTCGTCTTTTTAAGATAAAAACAACTTATTATCTACATGTTTATTTGTTATTCGTTCTAAAATTGGACTTGAAACAAATTTGATATTTTATAAAGGGCGGAAATTTAAGATTATATATCCTTATATTGTTAATAATGTTAATTTGTATTATTATTAAATGTCACGTGTAGTCGTGTAACATTTATTCCAGTTAATGCCATTCAGTAATATCATTTTATAACGGACACATATTCTAGTTTTAGAAAAAAAAATATGTGTTAAAAATTCTGCGAAAAATTTTGATTTCAAAGAAATTTGAAAAAAATAAAATATATTATTTATTTCACTAGAACATTTTGTAAATATGTTATCATGAAAAAAACTAAACAAGGTAATACTCACTAGTCGCTATAATTAATACGGTGAGTTTGTTTTCAATCACGAATCAAATTGCCTCTCAAAAATCCCGCCGCAGGCAGTTCCCAATGTGAAAAAGTTTTAAGTTCGTTCGCTTGCTGAAGCTCTGTAGTTTTCCCCGGGCACTCAGGTTTTCTCCACCATCCCTGAACTGAGCGCCTTGATATAAGTGTAAGAATCTTGATTGGTGCGTAAAACACCATTAATCCAATCCAATCAATTTGAGTCAAGTGGATAGCAATAGGGGATCGGATATGTAATTCAAAAACAAGAATTAGTTGAGTAATGGAGTTTTACGTCCCAGGCAAGATTCTTTCGCTTATTTCGAGGCGGTCAGATCTGGAATGGTGGCGGAAACCGTAGTGCCCGGAGAAAACCGCCGACCTTCGGCAAGCGAACTGACAAACTTTTACACACTAGGATCTGTCCCGAACGGGATTCGAACCCAGACTGTGAGTGCGCTGTGATCCGTAAGGAATGGAGTTTTTTATGTAGAAAGAATACATAAAATTAGCAAGCACGATGCATACAGAAGAAAGAAAAGACACTATGTACAAAAATTAAAACTTTTTTTTTAATTGCATTGTCTAAAATTTTGACAAGAGTGGAGTGGAGTGGAGTAATGGCGTTTTACGCCCTATTCAAGAATCTTTTTCAATTATTCCGAGGCGGTCAGTTCTGGAATGGTGGAGGAAACAGGAGTGCCCGGAATAAACCACTGACCTTCGGCAAGTGGACTGACAAACTTTCTCACACTAGGATCTGTCCCGAGTCAGACTTGAATCCAGTCGGTGAGGCGCACTGTGATCCGTAAGCGCGCACTTTAGACCAGTCGGCCACCGAGGCCCTAATTTTGACAAGAAAGGATTTGGCTATACGAAAACCCATTAAACTTTGTAAATTCATTAAGACAATGAAAATTACTTTATTAATGCGATTTAGATTTTTTTTTCGTAGATATATTTTTACTATCTGTAGATATTTATTCCATTATTTAGATAAGAAGTTTAATGTTCCACCCTCTCATAAAAATAGTCGGCGACCTGTCAATCGAGCGCGTGACCTATTGTCTCTATGACGTCATAAAATAGTTTGATTGATCGAATGGGGTTTTACGTCCCGGTCAAGAATATTTAATTTATATAAAGACGTCACCAGCTATAGGTGAAGTGGCAGAAAATTTTATCTTTGCAATGCGCTAAGGGCAATATGCAGTGTTATTTAACGTGCCACGCCTGTCGTGACACGGAGCATCGGGTTTTAAGTTTCCTCGGAAGGACCCCGTGACTTTCATTTTTAAATGCCTAGTGCTTGGCGCAAGAACAGTCACTACCTATTTTTATGTCTTTAATATACCTAGCCGACCTCCCACATACGAAGCGAGCACTCTATGTCATTTGAACTACCGTATTGGTTTCATAAAATAGTATCCAAGATTATTGCTCGATTGAAACATAAACACTGTTTGATATACTTACCGAGCCAGTCAGTTATGGTTAGTGGCTAAGAAAACCGGAAGTTGAGCGGCATCGATCTGGTTGCCACAAACGTATCTAGGTTAATTACAAAGGTTATTTAAGATTTTTTTAACTTATGATGATGACATGGTTGGCACGATAAAGAACTCTGATGTTTAATGCCATCAGCACAACAAACAGACAAAATTTCTGCACTTTCGCCTATAGTTGGCGACGTCTCGATATAAGTATAATATTCTTGACTGGGACGTTAAACACCATTACTCAACTCAACTAGTTCTCACTTATGACAATCTTTAGAGTACTAGTGCACACCTGACAATGCTGTAGATAACAATGGCAGACCACTCGGTCCGTTAACTCGGTCGGCACTGGTACCGAGCATACCAGATAAGAACACTACCGTTAAGAACAAACCTTTCTCATTTCCGGTCGACCAAAACAGTGAGGTGTTTGATTTTGAAATTAACGCCTTCATCACTGGGCCACTGCGGCCCCGAGAGAGAGAGAAAGAGAAAGAGGGGGAGAGAGAGAGAGCGAGAGAGAGAGAGAGAGAGAGAGAGAGAGAGAGAGAGAGAGAGAGAGAGTAATTGATGCATTACTGTAACTGAAAAGTTTAGACGAAAGTGCTTAAAACACATTTCTTATCCAAATGTTTGCATTTTAAGTGAACAAAAATTGAATATTAAGATTAGGAAGTTAATATATGCACTAACATGGTTTTTAGTTAAAAATTCCGTGTTTATCCATAACTTGTAACAAATTTGTGTTTCTAAATGTCCACCTCCGTGTTTTATTTATAATTTTAAATGTCACCTTGTTCCATTTGTGAAATAGTTCTTACAGTAAACACTCTAATATATCATGTTAGTGTTAACTTAAAAATATAAATCTGTAACCTGTCGCCCATTAAGACAGCTAAAACTTTTTCATAGTGATCTCAAAACCACCATTTTTATGAACACATTTGATACTCCTTATAAATTATATTTCAGAGTACTTAAAAAAATGCAGTTTGAAATTGACTTTCTCCTTTAGAAATTCGACAAGCAATTTGAAGCTCAAAAGAAATAAACAAAACAAAAACAAAAACAAAAAAACATTTCCTTGATTTAGATTTTACACCTTCCAACAGCGATAAACAAAGAGTATCTTGAATTATTTTCCGCAGACGACTTCCGGTCGGTGACGTCATTTTGTCGATGTACGTTAGAATAGATTCCATGCACTCATTTTAACAACATCAGTTTTAAACGAGTTTTTTGGTATGGTATTATAATTGGTTTGGTATCCGACTTTTTATCTTTTTATACAACTGTACTCAAGAGGGTCTGGAAGATACTTTGTTCCATGACAATGTGTTAGAAATCGTGTTCAAAATTAATACCAAAGTTATTTGCTGCTCAGCAGTTCAACCAAGTGTTTTGACTACTAGTATTAATTAAATCATGTTGTTATTTTAAAGACGTTTTCATTCTTTCACCTTTTATATAACATGTTTAAGCTTTCTAATTTCAAACTTTCGTTTGTAAGTTCATTTTCTAGCTTATCTTCTGGAGAGGGGAACACACACACACACACACACACACACACACACACACACACACACACATATATATATATATATATATATATATATATATATATATATATATATATATATGCACCCTATTTAACATATCCTGTACCAGTCTAAAAGATGGTTTCTTTTTTAATTGCACATTACAGAGTGATGGGAACATTTAAAAATAATTTGCTCAAGACACTTCGACCTATACATTTAGAAAAAGTGTTCAACCTACCCTTTCAGTTTTTATTTAAATATTTCATTATTTATTTATTTTTTTTTTTTTTTTTTTTTTTTTTTGTCTTACCACAAGGAATGCATTTA
This sequence comes from Tegillarca granosa, assembly GCA_029721355.1. Classification (NCBI taxonomy): domain Eukaryota; kingdom Metazoa; phylum Mollusca; class Bivalvia; order Arcoida; family Arcidae; genus Tegillarca; species Tegillarca granosa. Next base: position 3,015,071 of record CM056610.1, read on the forward strand.
GGCGTATCAAATTACGTAATATACATTTCGAAACCAACTCCTGATTGTTAGATTTTTGTTCAGTTCTTGTTTATGAAACCGAAAATGGTGATATATTTGGTAAACATTATTAGCTATGGTAACGGTCCATCAAACCGGAGATGGTAAGCTATTTGGTTTGATATATTAGCTATGGTTCTTGCCTGTCAAACCGGAGATGATCAGCTACTATTTGGTTTATATTATTAGCTATGGTTCTTGCCTGTCAAACCGGAAATGATCAGCTACTATTTGGTTTATATTATTAGCTATGGTTACGGTCCATCAAACCGGAGATGGTAAGCTATTTGGTTTGATATATTAGCTATGGTTCTTGCCTGTCAAACCGGAGATGATCAGCTACTATTTGGTTTATATTATTAGCTATGGTTCTTGCCTGTCAAACCGGAAATGATCAGCTACTATTTGGTTTATATTATTAGCTATGGTTCTGGCCTGTCAAACCGGAGATGATCAGCTACTATTTGGTTTATCTTATTAGCTATGGTTCTGGCCTGTCAAACTGGAGATGTTAAGCCATTTGGTTACATTATTACATTAAGGTTATTAGGTTGAAGATAGTTTAGTATGATCTCTGGTTAGTTCCATCAAACCCAATGATAGTAAGCTATTTGGTAAACCCCATTACCTTTGGTTATGGTCAACAGAACCAGTTATGGTAAAATATTTGGTTGACATTATTAGTTATGAGTCTGCTCCTTTAAACCGGAGATAAAAGCTTTTGTTTTTCATTATCAGCTTTTGTTCCGCTTCTGTATTCAATAAATGTATACTACAGCTGTTAATACATGTTGTAACGCTTACTATTACAAGTACTTATACACTGTGCATGATTCTGTGTACTGACTCCTAAAAATCATTTTCGTAGAAATACTTTAGACTGAGTCAAACTTGGGAAACCCTACTTTCGATTTTATAATTTCGGTCAAACAGTTTCGTAATTAACAAATGTTAATGGGCAGAAGGTTGTCAGATTGTTTAGACATTTAAATTATGAGTGGAATGAAGTAATAATGTTTTACGTTAGGATGTTTCACTGATGTCGAGGCCGCCAGTTCTGCGATGATGAGAAAACCGGAGTACCAGGTGAAAACCACCTTTCCTTTGAAGGCAAACTGAAAAACTACATTTAGGTCTTGTGGAATCAGAACCTAGATATTGTGATCTCTATGTGCCAGTTGATCACCGACCCCCACCCCCCTCCCCACCTAGATTTTTAAGTCGAAATTATGATGTCTTTAATTTTCTTATTCAAGTTGTGAAGAAATAGTTGATATTGAAATCCAAAACCCTTCCTTAAGGACCCCAAATTGCCGCATGACACGAGAATAAAATGCTGATAAAGGTGTGTGTCACTCTGTGTGTGTGTGTGTGTGTGTGTGTGTGTGTGTGTGTGTGTGTGTGTGTGTGTGTGTACGTGCGCGCGCGTGTGTGTGTGTCACTCTGTGTGTGTGTGTGTGTGTGTGTGCGTGTATGTGTGTGTGTGTGTGTGTGGTGTGTGTGTGTGTGTGTGTGTGTGTGTGTGTGTGTGTGTGTGTGTGTGTGTGTGTGTGTGTGTGTACGTGCGTGTGTGTGTGTGTGTGTGTTTCTTTGCCTTGCCTTGATTTCCTTTTTATATTTCACTGATTAATATTGTGAATACGTTCTTGGTAGTGTGGCTTTAAGTGCATGTTTTCAGTATTTTAATTAAATCAAACTTGCCAACCTTGTCAATATATTTTTAAAATGTATTTTGTAAACATCAAAAATCAATAAGTCATGTATTCAATTCTATAAAACTACAAAATTACAGGATTCAGAACAGAGTTTGTAATAAACAATTTATTTCGCCGAAATACTTCACACCAGAAAAATCTTCCTTTTTTTATTGATGATCAATAATTTTGTATTGAACAATTTCAGGTAAACATATGTCTTCATATTTTATAAATTAAAAATAAATAAATAAATAAACCACTTATATTAACATTTTGTTATTAGTAAACATTCGAGAGAACACACACAACACAGCACGTACAAAACTATATACTCGTTAATTACTAATGGGCAACATCAATATTCAAAAGTCATTTTAAGTGTAAATAAATACATAACTTCTATTTACGGATGTTTAAATAACGATTATATTATGTAAGGGTAATTGATTTCCTCTGAGGTATGAAACACTATACCGAAGGTTTTATTTTTCAAAGATAATTATATTTTGATCAAAGATAGTTTTCTATTTACATAGATTTCAAAAGCAGTTGCATAAAGTCGTGTATTTTTTAATTTTATTTTTAGGTTATTTCTAACGTTAAAATCTTATTTATGACTAATTTTTTATATTGATCAAAAATAGTCATATTTTGAATATAAAGACCGTTTCTATATTTACATAGATTTCAATAGCAATTGCATAAAGACGTGAATTATTTTATTTTATTTTTAGATGAATTTTTACGTTTAAATCTTGTCTATTTCTCTCTTATTATATTTGTTTAATGTCGTGTTTTCTGAGTTGCTTGTTTATTATTATTATTATTATTATTATTATTATTATTATTATCAATCATCATCATCATCATCATCATCATCATCATCATCATCAATCATCATCATCATTATCATCATAATTATCATCTATTATTATTATTATTATTATTATTATTATTATTATTATTATTATTATTATTATTATATACTTTTTATTTAAGCAGTGAATAAGATTTTCATTTGAGTCATTAAGAAATGACCTGAACGGACGCTGTTCACACTGTGTAATTCGCGTATTTTGCATTTTAACAAATGAAATCGTTAGAAATTTGTCGAATTTAAATTTTTCAGTATTTAATACTAGTCTCATATTGTATTGATAGTATTTTACACAAGTTAACATTGCTCCATGCCACTCTTACTTTTAAGGTATTGGCGTACGGTGCCGAGAGATCTATCGGAACCGAGGGGCACGAAACCGTTATCTATGACTATCCAGTATTTCCGTTATTTAAAGTGTTCTTGAGCGCAATAAAGAAACGGTTTGCATCTTTCCGTTGGTGGGGGTTTCGGTTAATTAAAAACTGCATATCAAAAATGACTAAATATTTTACTCATGTGATGAATATTCATATTTAAAATTCGCTGACACATTGCATGTACGGCAGATTATAATGCTGCAATCAATTTGCAATGCAAAACACAATTTTCAACCAATCAATTCTAAATGCATGACACCATGACAGTCATTAAAGCATCAATGTAAACCAACATTTCAACCAATCAATTCTCAATGAATAACGCCATTCCACCAATCCATTTTCAATATATAACACCATTTCAACCAATCAATAATCAGTGCATAACGCCATTTCCACCATTCAAGTAACAATGTAAACCAACATTTCAACCAATCAAATCTTAATGCATAACACCATTTCAACCAATCAATTCTAAATGCATAACACAATTTCAACCAATAAATTCTCAATGCATAACACCATTTCAACCTATCAATTTTTCAATGCATGACACCATTTCCACCAATCAATTCTCAATGCATAACACCACTTCCACCAATCAATTCTAAATACATAACACCATTTCAACCAATTAATTCTCAATCATAACACAATTTCAACCAATCAATTCTCAATGCATAACACAATTTCCACCAATCAATTATCAGTGCATAACGCCATTTCCACCATTCAAGTATCAATGTAAACCAACATTTCAACCAATCAAATCTCGATGCATAACACCATTTCAACCAATCAATTCCAAATGCATAACACAATTTCAACCAATTAATTCGCAATGCATAACACCATTTCCACCAATCAATTCTCAATACATAATACCATTTCAACCAATCAATTCTCAATGCATAACACCATTTCAACCAATCAATTCTCAATGCATAACATCATTATATTTTATGATTTTATCGTTTTTTTTAAAAAAGAATTGATAAAAGTTAACATTACAAAGAAAATTTAGTTTATTTATAAAGAAACTTAAAATAAAAGTCATCAAAGATCAATAGAAATTATTTAACTATTCAAGTACCGTCTGTTCGGGTAACAAAAGGCCGACAATGACCTAATTACCGACTTATGATTCATAGGAAACATCTATGTTGATGAAAATAACTGATGTGGTTTGTATGGTTTTCTATGATTTTGGTTCGTATCGAAAAAATCCAGGCTTTTATTTATTTATTTATTTATTTATTTATTTATTTATTTATTTATTTGTTTGTTTGTTTGTTTGTTCTTATTTATTTATTTATTTATTTATTTATTTATTTATTTGTTTATTTATTTATTTATTTATTTATTTATTTATTTATTTATTTATTTTTCAATGTGTTAGGATCAAAGGAAATATTCGGATTATGATTTTTATTGATTGATGGAACCCCTTTTTTATGGAATCACGTGAGCTCCTAAAACGTGTTCGGTTTCAATAACTCTGATTGACCGAGACAATCAAATTAATGGAAGCAGCTTAAAACAGATAATAAATTCAATCATCATTAATCCTTCACTATAGATCAAGCCAAGACATCGTATTTATTATGAACTTTTTCACTTTCAATAATCCTTTCAAACAGATGCTTTTTGTCATTTACAAAGATTTTTTTCGAAAGAATTCGAGGAATTGTTTGTCTGCTCTTTACATGAGATACCCAAAAAAGTCAGCAGAAAATCTTGTTCTTAGGAAAGCCAGATTTTAACATCTCGCTTAATTAACGATTTACTCTGTTAAAGCTGCATTAAGGTTATCAATTTTCTGAATTTTTTTTGATTTTCTAAAAATATATTTTTTTTAAAATAGATATCTTCTAACCACGATCCGTGACATTCATTTTCTAAAATTTCATTTCTTTTAGCTGTAAATAAACGGAATCCTCTGACCGGTTGGTCAGAGTTTTACGATGGTAATTATGAGCTTGGAGCATGCGCATGGATCATGTCGGATGTACGGAAAAACCCTAGAACCGAAAGTGAAACATAACAGATTACATTAATTGTCCTTCATTTATATACTGATGTATTTGAAATGGTGTTTTGTATCCCTTACTAAGTCACAAATGACAAATTCAACGAAGTTCTGTGTTTAATTTATCGAATTTCACCGTTTTGAAAGTTGTGTTTAAATTACCCGGGTTTTTGATGACGTAACCATGTTCTAATATTAGATCCTAAATGCTGCATCTCGATCGGTAAATATTGTGATTTCTGCATTTATTCGAGCTTTTATCGTTGAACCAAATGTAACATTGTTCATTAGGAACATCATTAGTTAGATTAGTACCGTTTTAATTTTTTCTTTGGAAAACTTAATGCAGCTTTAAATATAATAATTTATTATACAAATTCGAGAATCATGGCACAAAATAATTTGACTGGAATATTGGTGTATTTCTCCCCCAGCCAAGATTCTTTTACTAATACCCAGGCGGTCAGTTCTGGCATGGTGGAAGAAACCGGAGTGCCCGAAAAAAAAACAGAAAATTTCGGAAAGCGAACTAACAAACCTTCCCACATTGGAATCTGCCCGAGTATAATTCGAACCTAGACCACTTGGCCACCGATGCCCTGAGAACCATAGAACGGGACATTTTGCAAAATTCGGAGATCAATTATTCAAGTAGATTTGTTGGTACCTCAGTAGAACTTTCTCCAGAACCAGTTGACCTATTATACTTAAATATATTTTAATTGAAAAAAATATAAGAATCTTAACAAGTAAAAATATTGACATTTATTTAAATTTTGATTATTTTTTTTTCTGGAAAAAAATCTTGTTGACACAGATGTAAAATAGCTTGATTGTGTCAGTTAAGTTTGTTTACAAAGAGTGACTCACGTGTAACATCGGGGTTCATATTGTATAGAAAGTATATTTATAACATATGAAGTTTCATCATTGTTGCACTCTTAATGTAAATATGTTAAAAAGAAATGTGTTACATATGTGTTCAAGGATCGGAAAATATTTGCTAAGGCTAATTTTTACAAGAAAGCGTTTTTCAAGTTACTCAAAAAATTTAATTTTCGCTCCATCGGTTGACAATAAGTGCAGATGCAAGTAAATTTATAATAATTAAAATTCAACATTCGTGATAATTTATCATTAGAATAGACACGAAATAAATAAATAAATAAAGTGCGTACAAGAATAATGTCGCAAACAAACATCGCAGACCACTCAGTCTGTTATACTGGTACCAAGCCTACAGTAAAACCAACAAGAAAAACACTATCTCACTTGCGGTTGACCGGGTTTGATCCCATAGCGGTGAGATGCCTGTAGACTAACGCCTAGGCCACTCTGCCATCGCTGTACCTATATTGGACCGGACAGACAGTCAGTTGTTCGTTTTCGGGGGTTATGATAAGTCGTTCATTCCATTAAAAAGGCGAAAGCATGTTAAGGTGTATTTTCATTTTGTCTAGAAAAGTATGTCATCTACATTTCATGCCAACTGATCCTAATTATCTTAACAATGTACCACACGCCTGTCATGTTTATACGTATGACGTCAGTAACTGTCAAAATATAAAATATAATGCATTTCCCTTGACAAGAAGATGTATATTACAAGACGTCCCTGTTGATCACATTTCAGCCTCATTTAATTTGTACATGCAGGCTTATTATTCATTTTGTGTTTTTGTCCCCATGTCCTATTTCTATGACAAAGAACTCTTGCAAGGGATTAAAAACAATATTGTTTATTGTTTTCACTGACTTTTCTTCTTGTAAAATGTCAGCGCCAAATATATATATATATATATATATATATATATATATATATATATATATATATATATATATATATATATATATATATATATATATATATAGTTAGGGATTAAAAATAGAAATTTTAAAAAATTGTGTACACTGCCAACTTTCCTTCTTGTAATATATATATATATATATATATATATATATATATATTATATATATAATATGGCTACAGACAACCAGAGAATAGTTTGTTTCTAACGTTATAGTTTTTATTTCATCAATGTTTTTTTTAACTTTTTAATATTATGTGTAAACATCAACGATGCAAACAAAACAAAATCACAAACTTCAACGGTTAAAAAAAACACAATCACAAACAGCTGGTGCAAAAACGAGCACAATTGCAACCAAACCATAATTGCTTAAACGTTGGTGCAAACAAAACACAATAACAAACATCGACGGTGCAAACAAAACACAATAACAAACATCGACAGTGCAAACAAAACACAATAACAAAAATCGACAGTGCAAACAAAACACTATTACAAATATCGATGGTGCAAACAAAACACTATAACAAACATCGACGGTGCAAACAAAACACAATAACAAACATCGACGGTGCAAACAAAACACTATTACAAACATCGACGGTGCAAACAAAACACAATAACAAACATCGACGGTGCAAACAAAACACTATAACAAACATCGACGGTGCAAACAAAACACTATAACAAACATCGACGGTGCAAACAAAACACTATAACAAACATCGACGGTGCAAACAAAATACTGTAACAAACATCGACGGTGCAAACAAAACACTATTACAAACATCGACGGTGCAAACAAAACACTATAACAAACATCGACGGTGCAAACAAAACACATTAACAAACATCGACGGTGCAAACAAAACACAATATAACAAACATCGACGGTGCAAACAAAACACTATAACAAACATCGACGGTGCAAACAAAACACTATAACAAACATCGACGGTGCAATCAAAACACAATAACAAACATCGACGGTGCAAACAAAACACTACAACAAACATCGACGGTGCAAACAAAACACAATAACAAACATCGACGGTGCAAACAAAAAAAAATTGCAAAAACGATGGTGTAAATTCAACGCAGTTACGACTGTGCAATCTATACACAAATACAAAACACGATTTTAAACACCACCAGTGCAAACAAAACACAATGACAAACAAATCACAATTGCAAATCGGCGATACTTATCTGCAGTATACCGACTCGGTGAGCTAGAACCTTACCAAAAAGTTGCCCTGGGTGTGCGCTAGTACATGACAGACCATAATAGTTTACTCACTAGCCTTATTCTTAAATTAATTTCTTATCGCGGATAGCGGACAAAATTGCTGATACGGCGAGAAACAAAATTTTAGCCAATCACGAAAGGATTTTAAATGCTACAATAATCTTTTAAATTCTAGCTTGTAAAACATTATATATATAAAGTGTTAATCAAGCTAATCCTGCAAATGCTTTATGTTGAAGGACAGACTTTTGACAGACTCATTATTTTTAAAGATTTGACCTCACGTGGCAAAGGCAAACGTGTGGTAATTTTTTTAGCACAGCAATTATCTGATGAAGGAGCTTCTCACCTAATTAAGACATATATATGTATATGTCATATAAATAATCAGGTTTTTGTGTGTTTTCCAGATATATATCACAAGAAAAATACAAATTAATCCAAAAAAGTGACAAAAATCTAGGTCTGATACGAAAATAAAATTCTTTGCAACACGTGGAGGAATTGATTCATTGTAATCCGAATGCGATATGTTACATCAGCATTTAAAGGTTTTGAAAAAAAATTGATGGACATGAACCATGGCTTATAATGTAGATCAAATCTTTAACAAAGACCTGTTTGATTGGAGATGTTCATTTTGACGTCTTAACAACAAAAAGTGCGTTCGATGCATAACTAGAATTTCCCTTGAGAGTCGAATACCTGTGCTACAAACTGAAATTGTTTTTTTTACCTTTTTCACCTTAATTAGGTACGCAACACATTATCTCATGCCGGTGCATATTTGATCCAAGTTGTATCAAAATCCATCTATAAATGAAGCAGACACGGTTATACACGGAGAAATTGACATGGTGATATCTGTTTTTATCTAGACCCCTCGCACCATCAACGGTTAGATAGCTTTATATTTTATGCGGTATTGTAGGTGATTAAACCATAGAGGGACAAACATCCAAAAGTTAGGAATCTTTTTACAGAATGAATGGAGAATCTAGTCTTTAATACACGGAGCTGAAATGAATACAGTAGACTTTGGTTATAACAAAGTCTGTTAGTACAAAATCAGACTAATAAGAAAGTCCCGAAAATCCCCAGCAAGGCTTTACAGTGCATTTTTCAATGCTTGTAAATAATAATGGCTGTAAAGAAGTAAATATGCTTATCCCTTGGCACTTTGTTATTAACAGACTCCGCTGTATTTACGAAAATGTCTGTAAGTCTCGTCACATGACCAGGGCAGCGTGAATTTGCGATTTCCGGTTACAAGGACATCTACGTGATTAGAAACCGCGTAAATTGTTTTAGTTCACAATTAGACTTTTGATGTTACCGGTTACCATGTTTGTACTCTAGTGTTTGATTGCTGAGACAAAATCAAAGCTTTCAAACGAGAATATAAGATTTTAAAGCCAAATAACATTTGTGCAAACAAAAGATTACTTAAGCTACATGAGAAATGCATCAACATCCATTATTAAATAAAATGCTAAGTTTGAATACAATTGTCAGACAACATTTGATTTTTATCTCGATGACATAATTTGGGCATGGTTTTGTTTTTAGGGTCGCTAGAACCCTACAAATTAATTTGAAGTCCACATATCTAAGCACAAATACATGAATAACTTGGTATCTTACTTCCGTTCACACTAGTAATGTACCACGTGATTCGCGCCATTTTACACGATAAATTGCATATACTTCATATTTAGATTAGAAGATACGAAACTAAGAAGTAAACTATTTCTATTTTTTAAAAATGATCTAGTCGCGATACTGGTAAGGGTAAAAATAAATCCACGAATAACAAACATAAATGTAAGGAAAATAAATATATCTGATTCTATCTGTTTAATAAGCTACAGGACAGACATACTATCCAAGGACAAAATGACAAGGAAAAACAGTCCTAATTATTTTAAAGTCGTCGAATAGGTCCGATCAAGGTTGTGGAACTTCCATCTCCAGTATGTTTGGCGTTGTTTTTTTATTATTTTTCAGAAAACCGTGTTATTAACAGAAGTGAATTAAGTTGAGTTATTGTGTTTTGAGCCAGAAGTAAAAAATCTTTCAATTGAATCGAAGCAGTCAATTCTCGGATGGTGGAGGAAATCGAAATGCCTTGAGAAAACAGCCGAACTTTGACAAGTAAAATGACAAACTTTCTAACACTGGGATATACCAGGGTTTGGATTCGAACCAAGGTGGTGAGAAGCACTGTGATCCATAAATTTGTACGCTTTAGACCACTTGGCCCCCTATTCACCGTAGTGCCGATAAGACGATGTATACAAGGTGTATCATATCGCGTTGTTTTGTCATAATATCAAACAAAGGTTAAATCAAAAGTTATTAACCTCCAACATCTACTTTGACCCGGAGGACCGGGTCAAGGTGGCCCGGATGTCATCTGTAACACAGACTTCACGTGTAACATAAAAGATAATTACACAGCTTGATAACAGTCATCTAATTTGTAATTTTCTTTCATAATATACGTATGTCCTAATTTCTAATTTAGGTGGCATTGCACACTGTCAACACAGATAAACCAGGACAACTTGTAATCCTCAACTTGATCTTCGCCATACATAGGATTAAAAAGTTACCCTTTTTCTTAAAATTCATGTTTCGTCAATTTTAAGCTCCCTG
>CM056610.1:3035810-3053310 GCA_029721355.1 Tegillarca granosa
AATATGTGTAATTGTTCATTGACAGATTCAAGGGAGGTGTGTGGCGTTTGATAAATTCAAAAGAAAGAGAAAAAAGAGAGAATATGTGGCCAAATGTCCCCAGAAATATCAAATATTCATTTATTAAAAATTCATTTTTCGCCTAGGCCTTCGCCTCCTGGATCCCAATAGGGTCCTGATCTTGACCTGCTGAGGGCCTTTAGCGGTATCAAGACGCCTCGCCGCTGGTCGGAAGTTTTCAATCCCTCCTTTCATACAATTCTGGATCCGCTCCAGTTGGAGTTTCGACATAAAAGAAATGCCTTGTTTACAATACCTGCAAGTTTAATGTTTAATCTGCTTCGTATCGTCTATCGAACTCAAGTATTATGTACAATACCTGTATCAAGTTGACCCAGATTCACCTGGAATAACAGGAGATTACTGTTTATCATATAAGTTATGACCTATATCTTCTTGTGCAGAGACAAAAGTACAAGGTCGACACAATCTCGCTGCAGACGGCGACGGATGACTTCATGTCAGCCAATCAGCTTTGTTTATTTTTTTGATTGACATGTCATTCCGGTAAAGAGGACCTCATGAATCTGATATCAACAAAGACAAGTCCCGCCCACAAAATGCAATGTTTATAAGCCTTGGCTTGTTATGAAGTTTTCAGAAATCATTTTGATACGGAGAGAAGCAAACATTACGGAAATCAAATTTACATTATTATTGGTGAAAATTAAGATATTTCAAAAAGTTGCAAAGGACATGAGGTAAGATCTTTGATATTTTAATTCCTGGCACAATCAAAATTATTTATTTGACTAATGCATTTTCTTGAAGTGAATTATTTTCACTTTTTCATAATTTTTATCTTATAACTTGGTTTAAGTAAAAGATTAAGGAAAAGTCTCTTTTTGTATTTTTTTTGTAAAGAAATGCTTGCTTTTGTAAACATTAAATTAACCGATTTTCCTAACATGTGCTGTTATTGATTGTCTGCGGTTAATAGCCCTAATGCAATAAAAATAGGTGACTCATTACACGCATAGCTTTCTAAACCGGTAAATGACGTAAGCCGCAGATTCGTAAACGTTAGTGGTACATAGTTGTACATGTTTTTACAATATAGGGAGTGCAGTCACAAATATTTTATTTTCTGAATGAGTCTTAGTTGATAATATAGGATTTTTACTAAAGGTCTTAATTCAAGTAAGTTATTGTACTAATTAAATAATTATATTCTTGTTGGATAAATTTTTATGTTGATTATGATATTATCTTGAGAGCTGTCATTGGTAGAAGCATGGTGTTTAACGTTGCATCAGCATTTTATTTAACCATAATGATGTTTTTCTCTAAAAAAGATGATGATGATTATTATTATTATTATCGGCGTCAATTATTATTATTGATGTATTATTATTTTTTTTTTTTTTTTTTTTGTTGTTGATGCTAAATTACAAGTTTAATAATGTTTTATTTATTTTCTGTATTTACAGAATGTTAAATAAAGAAGAAATGAGTATAATTTTACAAAGACCCGACTGTCTAACCTGCCTTCCTATGATAGCCACCCTCCCAAATGGGCGGAGCGTCATCATTGACAGAATGACAGATCTACAACTGACCGAAACTTACTGTATGATCCAAGAGGCAGCTCAACACAATGATGGCTATGGCATTGATGAATTTTTAACTGAAGCAGACTTTAGAAATGAAATTGTTGGAAGTGACTGTTTTGCTATTACCTGCAAAAGCAGCGGAGAAATGCTTGCAGGATTCATCTTAGCCATTAGTAAATTTTATCGAGGAGCCGCCGGTGTGGTAGATCCATTCATTATTGTTAAAAGATCAGAGAGAAATCAGAAACTCGGACAATTTGCTTTCCAAAAAGCTGTGGACTTTTCAAAAAAACTTGGTTATATGGGAATGTACGTGGACACTTTTTCCAATAATGTTGCAATCCAAAGAATTTTGGAAAAATTGGGTGGATTTACCAAAGTTGGAATGCTGCCACTAGGGGGGCGATTAAATAATGGACGGTTAATAGGGTCAGTCATATATTACAAAGATTTGACAGATGATGGTCTGAATGTTACATGAAATGGACAATGCCATGCACACTTGGACTGAACTCTTCTGATGTATTTGGGGGAAAATCTCCTGACATCACCAAACCGCACACTGTCAGATGACGCTAGTGGTGCTGAAAGTCGACGAAGCATTTTTAGATCATGAGCTTGATACCGAACTGTCGATAGTTATGAAAACACATTAGCTAAGATTATTTTTAACAAACATTTTATGATAAGATCAGGTTAGCAGTTAAAGACTGTTTTTAATCGCGAAGTAAAACACGTATTATAAGAAAGCCTTTTAGAGAAGGCTTGTAAACATGCAATGACGTTTATTAGCCAGTGGAAGACCATTTTTACTGTTAATGAATTTTACAGTTGTTATATAAATATATATAAAGTAAAAAATATTGTTTATTGTTTATTTCTTTTTTCCAATCATCTTTATGTAAAATATTTTACCTTCCAAGTCCTGATAACCAGAATTTGTCTGGATAATTATCATATCAGCCATGCATTTCCCTCGAGTTGTCATACATCTTAGAAATCTGTTAATTTTTGCCATGTGCTACTTTTGAATTTTTATTAAACAATAAAAACTCGAAAGTAGCACATGACATTTTTGTTAACACATTCCGGATAAACACTTCTGATAAAACCGAAAACCGCCATATTTTGATTATACTTGTAGATATATTCTTTAGCAGATTATCTTAAGTCTATGGCCTCTAGTTGCTAACTGCAAACTGAAATTAACATGCACCCAATATTTTGTTTGTAAATGACGTCACTGATGAACTCCAATAAAATCGAAGTCGATATTTTACTTAACTTTAATTTTGCATAATTTGTGTTTACAATTGTAGCTAAAAACATATCCTTCTCAATAATAGAAGTAGTCAGGGAAAAATGTATTGCTAGCAACCGATTTAACGAAATAAGAAGAAAAGATGAAAAATGCATTTAGCCGGCACCAAGTGAAAAACTCGAAGTATAGCAGGAGAACCAAAAATACTATTTTATAACTTGTAACTTATTCACCCAACTGACAAAGCATTAAGAACAAATTATGATTCATGATTGGTCGATTAGTTGTAATGTTCTTAAACGTCGCATCAGTAATGTTCAGTTTTTCATGACGTTAAGTATAAAAGTCTAAACATTTATCTAAGAACAAGTTTGTGTTTGATTGCGATGTGCGACTGTAGTTGGCCTCAAAGTAGCACCAAATCAGTTCAGCTATTACTGCTAATCGATGAGTATGTTCGCTGCAAACAGGCATTACACTCCTCCAGTCACATTACCCTGATAACGGTTGAAACAGTCGATACTTTGTTAAGCTCCAGACCAGAAATCAGTATCTCAAAAGACCTGGGTTCGAACCCTCGATCCGTTCTCGTTCTGTTTTACAACTAAATACAATATACACCTAACCTGTCGCCAGAGAAAGATACCATGGAGAACAAAAATCACTGAATGAAAACTGGATGTTATTATTGAATTCCAGAAAATTACTGCTAATCCCTGACAAAACCATGAAGTTGGATGTTGGTGGCTCAATGATAATTTAAAGATCAAAAGTTACTTTGCTCCTATGATATTTTCTTGTCGAGATTCGTCGCGTGTGTATGCAGCGAACGCTCTCTTATCACAAAATAACCTCTGAGCCCTTTAAAGGCTAATGAAAAAAAATAATAAATAGAAAATAATGAAAAAAAAACCACGGGACATAAACAAGCCAGAGAATATATAAACCCTTGACAAAGATCATTCCCTGTACATAACGGAAAAAAATCCAAAAAAAGACACAATTTAAAATGCGTTTTTTCCTTGCTCTAGTAAGCATGATTGATATTATGCAAACTTATTTTCTATAAATGGCCTTGATTGAGCTGTGTGTATACAGATGAATCGTTAATCAAAAGAAAAGGCTTTAGTTCCTGTCTGATAGCGTGTTCTATTTACTCCAGGGACAATTATTGCTTTTTCTCCTGATGTGTTATTTAGATACCGGCGAGATTTAAACAGACAGCACTGGATGTAAACAACCCCACGCGTACATCACGCGTGGAAAATTCCAAGATTCCTTGATAGTTGTTTTGTCAACTGAGTCGGTTTGTTCGATAAGATAGACACCTGTTTTTCTTTCAGAAGACAAAATTTCTTTTTGTATTTATTTTCTATATGACATTTTTTCTTTAAATTAAATAACAGTTGGACAATGCAATTCTGATGGACAGAAACCTGATACCTGATAAACATTGTACGATGAAGGACGCACGCCGCATTTTCGTATTTTAAATGCAAACAATAAATAGGCCTGCACAAAATTCCAATATAGTTTATGACTTTTCGAATTTTCATTCTGTAAATATTTGATTCTTGATTGATATAAGGTTCAGTCATTTTTGTAGAGACTCTGTCCCGATTGCAATTAGATATTTTCTTTTTTGTCCCAAAAAGGAAAACTGGATTGCAATACGATATTTTCTATTTTTCACTATATATATAATCCGCTTGATGTAAACACTATCGTAAAATGTACTTAACTTATATTGTAAAGCACAACGAGGCCATGAATAACAATAATGGACAAAGTTGCACGATAAAACACAAATTAAAATAATTGAGGTGTCACATGAGCGTTGCTGAATTGATTTAAAACTCGTGTGTTTCGACACTTGATGCTTCGAGAGCGGAAGGTCGTGGGTTCGTACACTTGCCTGGTCATACATTATACTTAAAGATTTGAGATACTGATTCCTAGCCTGGTGCTCGACATTTTGAGGACAGTGGTTCTGTAAGTGCCAAGATAATATGACTTGGGATATTGTATGCTTTTCTGACTGACTCGTCAGGATAGCTAGCACCTTTACAAAAAAGTCGATCTGAGTGTGACGTAGTTCTATATTTAGTTGATGATGCAACTTTAAACAACATTACAACTACTAACCTAATAACGCGTAAAAACTAACGGCTTATAAAGTTCGGGATTCAATAAAACTCCGTCATTTTCTCCTTTTTCCTGTTTCGAAATGGTTTCATTGACGACTGTATTAGGTAAACTGAAATAAATAAATAAACTATTTAATTAATTAATTAATTAATAATAATGAATAAATTAAATAAATACATGTAAATAAAAACAGTTGAATCTCGTTATCTCGAACAAAACAATGTAAATAAATACATGTAAATAAATAAAAAATAAATAATACATGTAATAAATAAATTAAAAAAATACATGTAAATAAATAAATAAACGACAACTGATAAATATCTGCAATGTCTCACAAACAAATTATAAGTTTAACGGTGAAAAATAAATAAACAATCGGTTTTCGTTAGAGTTTTTCCTGAAGAAAGTTTAACCATTTGTGTCGAACGACTTTGTATCGATAATGCTGTACACAAAAGTATTCCTTGTAGATGCTAAGTCCACATGGAAAAAAAATCGATAATATTGCATTAAAAATCTTCTTAGTTTTCTTAGTTCTTTTTTATATAGCGAAAATTAAGAAAATTTTAAAAAGCAATATTAACGATTTATTTCTTACGCATACAATTTAGAACGATATTTCAACAGTCAAAGGGAGACAATCCAAACCAGACAGGATACATCAGATGCTGGTTATCGGTGCAACAAGACTTTGTTGTTGTAAACAAGTTTATATTCTATAGGTAAGTATTATGATTGTTCTGTTATACGTGTAATTAAAAGAAGAGCACTTTTAATTCCGAGTCATGATATATTTTCATGGATTATGGGTTATATATGTCAACTAATTAAGAACGAGATAATTGACCGGAGAGCCGGTTTGCGGTTACCGGGCGCCGAATGTTGATCACAATTTTATCAGTTTGACCCACGAAGTCAATGTATTTCTCCGGGTTCTCCAGGTTTTCTCTACCATTTCAGAACTCGTCTAAGTGAAATAATCTTGACCATCTTCATTTCATAGTTAACAGTGTTTAAATTTAACCCTTTAAGACACGGCTTGCAATATAAAAAGTAAATTTAATTTATATAACTTAAAATTTAATCGTTTGGGATCTTATTAGCGTAACATTTTGTATAATCATTTTTCAATCATCGCTAAGGTGCGAATCTAATTAGAGAATATTTTAATTGGAAACAATTCGTCAGTTCTCTAGCCAAAGTTCGTTGGTTTCATTCGGGCGTTCAAATTTTCTCCACCATCCCAAAACTAGTAACTACATTCCATTGGTGCATTCAAGGGAGTGGGGTTGAGTGGGTGGGGGAATCTTAGAAAAATCAAAAGAGAAAGAAAGAGATAAAATGAATGTGGTCAAAAAGTCCAAAAAAATATTTAAAATTTTTATTTTTCGCCGTGAGCTTCGCCCCCCTCCCCCCGGGAACCCCAACAGGGCTCTGTCCTGGACGAGTTTTGGACCTTTAGTGACTCTGAGACCCATTACTGCTGGGGTTGGAGCCTTCGACGCTTGCAAAATTCTTAACTTCTGTATCCGCCCCAGCATTATATAAGTGAAGAAATCATGACTTGGCCGTAAAACATCATTGCTACATTTCACTCCTTTCTTTCATCTTTCGAGTCACAGGTACTTGGGGACGGGTAACCCCCCCCCCTCGTCCCGGGTAATTTGTTTTGTGGACAATTAATAAAATTATCTCGACTTTTTTACTTTTAAATATTTCTTGGTGATGTATCAACTATAATACAACACTTTTTACCCGAGTACGATCCGTTTTAAGAAAGTCAAAAAAATCGACCATATCACATCATAAAAAAGACAAGGTATCTCACTTCTTGTGAAAAAATTTCCACCTCGCAAGGGAATCCCAACTTATACTCGATAAATATTTGTTTATTTTTTAAAATGTTGGTGTCGTTCGATTCGTCTAAGATTGTTCTCTTTGTCCATCAACACAATTCACGACCAAACGTCATCTGCTCGACGATATTTGAACGAAACAGCTACATGTACACAACTATCTCTGCTATCGAACGGCAGTACAGCGTGGGGAGATAACTCCTGATTCTGATAACCCGAAATAGAAGTTCCGAATAGGATTGCTATTATGATAAGGTCAGAGATATTACTTATTACTCATTTTCCGCGGTTATTTCAAACTGAAATTTAGGGGCACAACAATACATTCAAATACTCTGGGATAAGTAACGGTTGGTAGCTAAATAAAGAGGTTGTCGGTATAATTAATTCGGATGAACATTTTCATTATTGAATTTTCAATGATCAGCACAATTTTATTTTGTTATTGCACGAAACATGTTCAATAATAATTATTATCTCAGCTCAAACTCAATTACAATAATTGGTAATGGCTAACATAAACTATAATATACAAACATAATGAAAATGAAATCATAAATAAATGATATTGATAAAGGTATATATAAAAGCTTTATATAAGCATATAAAATAAATATTTAGCAAAAACGTGATGTAACACTGCAAAATGCAAGTACAGTTATTTAAGTTTTTGGAAAAAATTTAATAGATTACAACATTCCATGGTTTAGTATCAATTTACTATATGTCTACCTGCGTTTGTGCAATTTTGAACGAAATTTAATGTAATTTTAGAGTTCCTCTTTTGATGGAATTAAAAATAATCTTAACTTTTAAAAGGGTATCTAGAGTATCAAAAGTTTCAGTGAAATAAGTTATTTTTAAAAAAAAAAAAAGTAAATTCCGAGTTTGTATGGGCATAAAAATAGGAAATGTATCTCGACTTCTATGGCGTTTTCATCCAAACGGGAGCAAATGCTATTTAGGTAATCAGTCTTATTGTATCTCCCCAATTCAATTAGCAATTATGAACACTTAGTCTGAATTAAGCAAATGATACACTATTAGAATGGTTTCATAATATTTCCCTTCATAAAAATATTGGATTTAATCCATCGGCAGATAGACAGACATTTTATTAA
This sequence comes from Tegillarca granosa, assembly GCA_029721355.1. Classification (NCBI taxonomy): domain Eukaryota; kingdom Metazoa; phylum Mollusca; class Bivalvia; order Arcoida; family Arcidae; genus Tegillarca; species Tegillarca granosa. The sequence goes on from CM056610.1 coordinate 3,043,813, forward strand.
TACAATCTTTGAATGCATTTAGGGGAGAACAATTTCAAATAAAAATACGGCTTTTTATGACATTATGGATTATTATTATTTAGGGGACGCCATTTAACAAATACTTAACGTTACCGTTTCCTAATTATTTGTTTGTTTGTTTTCAGTAAGATCGCCAGACTATTTGCGTAATGTGGTACCTCCTAAATTTCAATTTGAAAACTTCTATTTCGGGTTATCAGAATTAGGAGTTATCTCCCCACGCTGTACTTCCGTTCGATAGCAGAGATAGTTGTGTACATGTAGCTGTTTCGTTCAAATATTGTCGAGCAGATGACGTTTGGTCGTGAATTGTGTTGATGGACAAAGAGAACAATCTTAGACGAATCGAACGGCACCAACATTTTAAAAAATAAACAAATATTTATCGAGTATAAGTTGGGATTCCCTCGCGAGGTGGAAATTTTTTTACAAGAAGTGAGATACCTTGTCTTTTTTATGATGTGATATGGTCGATTTTTTTGACTTTCTTAAAACGGATCGTACTCGGGTAAAAAGTGTTGTATTATAGTTGATACATCACCAAGAAATATTTAAAAGTAAAAAAGTCGAGATAATTTTATTAATTGTCCACAAAACAAATTACCCGGGACGAGGGGGGGGGGGGGGGTTACCCGTCCCCAAGTACCTGTGTTTCGAGTGTGATGTTATTGGTCCATATGGAAAACTGTAAATCCCCTTTCTTATGAAGATAGACAAATATGAGACTTCCAGTAAAGCCATGATCTTATTTTCGTTTTAAATTTTGCACTAGTAAATTACCAGCATAATATGTGTTTCCAAAAGATCGTTCATGTACTGAGGTCATACAGATGTTCATAAAACCTGCTGTCAATTATGTCATTAAAACTGAACATGTCATATAAGTGTTACTATGTGAGTAAATCGTGTCTTAGAACAGAACATCGTTGAATTTGTCATTTGTGACTTAGTAAGGGAAAAATAACACCATTTCAAATACATCTGGATATTAATGAAGGACAATTAATGCAATCTGTCATGTTTCACTTTCGATTCTAGGCTTTTCCGTACATACGTGCGCATGCTCCAAGCTCATAATTACCATCGTAGAACACTGACCAACCGGTCAGAGGATTCCGTTTATTTACAGCTAAAAGAAATAAAATTTTAGAAAATGAATGTCACGGATCGTGGTTCGAAGATATCTACATGTACTTTTAAAAAAATATATTTTTAGAAAATCAAAAAAAAATTCAGAAATTTGGTAAACTTAATGCAGCTTAAACATGGCAACAATTTCTACCTAAAGCGGAACTTGTCTGTGCATTGCAAACGTAGTTATTTATTCGGAAAAAGGGGTACTTTGTGGTAAGCGAAACATTAATTGTAACGTCACATTCTCTTTAGTGCTTTTTGCCAGTGAGATTTTGATTGTTCAATCATTTTAGAGATCAATATCATGTTAACAGGAAACGGAAATGGTCTTGATTTCGATTGGTTGCCTGTCAAAAATTTGATATAAACATGAAATATACGCAAATGCTCAGAAAGAATTATAAAATGACATTTTGTAACCGGAAAACAGCCTTATAAGTATTGATACTTCAGCACTGCTTGACCGGAACACGGTATTAAGAATATTGGTCTCCTTATATTCAAAGCTTCCAAAATCGATATGGCAATTAACATGTTGATTGGAGATTTGCGTGTATGTATATATATTTTGAATGTATCCGTCACTTTTGACGGAATAACTCCAAGATTGGCTGAACAAACAAAAAGTTTGGAGTAAATAATCTGGTCACACAAGTTCAAACAAAAATTTCTCTTGAATAATTCAACAATTCTGTTGTACTTGTTAACACTTGATCAAAAGATCAACATCACAACAAACAAACCTTTCAAGGTTAATGGAACCGGCTCAATCTTTGGATTGAACCCCGGTCGGGTCATACATAAGACATTCAAATTTTGAGATTCTGCTTCATCGCCTGGCGCTCGGCATTAAGAGAATGGAGTATCGAATGCTTCACACGCGGCCTGGATAATGGAGTAGTGGCATGTTTGCTTGTGGCATACTAACTTGGTGAGCTAGCATTTTACCGGTAAGTCGCCATGAGTGCGCTAGTACATGACAGGCCATAATGCACACTCGCACATCACACGCATGTACACGAATTTGTAAGATTGATCCACGGAAATTAATAACCTTGTTTTCGTCGCGAATAGCTGAAATATTGCTGATGCAACGTAAAACAACGTTTACAACAACATGAACTTATAAGGTCAGTGGTTTTGTTTGCCTATAATTACTACCGAATAAAGGTAGTTTCCCCTTGAGAAATAAGACTAAAATTGTAAAGTCTGTATTGAGTTGTTGAAAGTTCAATCGGCGTGTCGTGTGTAAAATATGATAACTATATGACATTGTGCCTAGAGAGATTACAGTGTTTTGCGTGCCAGTGAAAACAAGACTTCCATTGTCTAGGAGTGGAGTGGAGTAATAGTGTTTTACGCCCCAGTCTTATTTCGAGGCGGTCAGTTCTGGGATGGTGGAGGAAACCGGAGTGCTCGAAGAAAACCACCGACCTTCGGCAAGCGACTTATTGCCTAGGAGGTTCGAACTCCAATCAAGACAAACGAGTGTTTGTTTGTCTGTTTCTTTGTAAAAGCTGGTTTTGTAAAAGCTAGGTGATTTTTCCCGGGAACTCTAGTTTTCTCTACCACATCTTAACTAACCATCATGTCATTTGAAAAAGGTCAAGATGATTATGATTGCAATTTTATTTTATTTTATTTTATTTTATTTTATTTTATTTTCATTATTTCGTTTCGTTTCATTTCATTTCATTTCATTTCATTTCATTTTATTTTATTTTATTTTATTTTAATTTATTTTATCTTCTTTCTAGATATTTCCATGCATCAGTCATTGGAAAATATTTAATTTTATCCTATTACCCATTATTTCAATGTTAATGGGACATTTGACCTTTAAGATGAGTCAACTCACCATTGATTTTGATATCTCTTACTTATATTGACATATTGAAGTACAATTGTACAACACAATGATACATACAATGAAAAGTTAATGAGATGAATGACCTTGTTGAAGGCAATTAAATCGATTGATATTTATTTACATCAAGGCCGAAAATCTGCCGTTAGTTATATATATATCACGCTATCGCACGAGTGTTTATATTAATCCTCAAGATTACTAATTGCGAACAGCTGGAAATTACTGATGCGGCGTAAAACAACATTCAACCAATCCTGCAAAACTACTGAAATTTTATTTTTATCTTTTAAATGTTCAGCGAATCATTCTAGTGTTAAAGCAGATTTAAATTAAAGACTTTTAATCAATTATCGACATATCACGTGATGGGTATCACAGGGTTAATGCGCTAAAAGTTATCAACTTTTGTCCTGTAAAACAGGGGTCGTGGGTTCGACGTCCGTTCGAGTCTTACCCTTGAAAATGGTAGCAATTATGGAAGTGATGGAAAACATGGCAGTAGCATCAATTTTAGTTGAAGTTAGTTGGTGGTATATAAGACCATAGTTATAACGAATGATATTGCGGGTTAAACATAAAGTATCAGAAATATAAAAAGTATTTTAGATAAATAAATAAATAAATAAATAAATAAATAAATAATCTGTTTATTCAGTAAAAACTCCGGTAAATGTGCAAATGTTTTTGTTCTGCGTTATATTAGTGTATTGTTTATACCGGTACTGAACCAAACAATAAAAGTCTAACAAGAAAAAACTTTTCTCACTTGCGGACTTGGTCAAACGGGATCGAGCCCACAGCGATGACGGGTCTCCTGAGTTTGAACATTTTAACCACTCAGTCACATCTGGTGAGATTAATGGAGCTTTCAAGAACTTCCAGAAGTTTATTGACTTTCCAAACTGCTATGATCAACCAGTAAACAAGTTTAATATTGTTGTTGTAATGTTGTTAATCGTTACATCAGCAAATTTTCAGCTATCCGCGACAAGAGCAATGAAATAAATCTCAATGGATTAACCTAACAACAAGGTCAAGTGTGTTTGTGAGATGTACAAATGTTATTTATGGTCTGCCGTGTACCAACGCGCACTCAGGGCATCTTTTGGCATGGTGCTAGCTCCCCAAGCCAGTATGCTGCAGGCAAGCATACCACTTCCCCAGTCCATTATCCTGACACAAGGCGTACCAGTCGATACCCTATCCCCTCAATGCCAGGCACCAGGCGACGTAGCAATAATTTCAAAGACCCGTCTAGGGTTCGAACTCATGACCTTCCATTCTCGAGGCGGATGCTTTACCACTGAGCCACATAGACAATAGTAAACAGAGTTAATGCGATTTTACTAAACTGTGTGTTAAAGGTTCAACTCGTACTTGGTTTGGCACACCGACCTAGTTTCTGTAAGGTTTATAATTATGTGACTTTAATACTAAATAAAACGCTGAATTGACTACTAAAATCGTCAATAAATTTTCTATATAAGCTTGATTGGTTATGCAGCTGTCATCCCACGAACTGAAAATCAAATAAATCCTATTTTTATTCAAATTATTCAAAATGATTTCCAAAAATAAACCAAATGGCATATAAGTGTATATATTTATATTTTGATATTTATAAAAAATACTGGAAAGTCATTATTGACTATTAAAAGATTGGCAACGACAGAGACTTTTTTACTTTTAAATTTGGTCACGTGCATGCATTATTTCAAAATAAAAACCATGACACGACGGTTCAGCAATTATTATAAAGAAGGCAATAGCGTAATGTAGATACCGTATGTAGACTTTTTATTTAGAGAGAAAAAAATAGTGGAATGTGGTAATGATGTTTTACACCCCTGTCATATACCACTTTCTGAATTTAATCATAAAAATACATTTAAAAAGTGGTATATGTTGTCACATACCACTTTTTGAATGTATTTTTATGATTAAATTCAAAAAGTGGTATGTGACACCCCTGTCGAGAATTTTTCATCTTTTACCAGGCGGTCAGTGCTAGGATGGTGGAGGAATCCGGAGTGCCCCAGAGAAAACCACCGAATTCTGGCAAGCAAACTGAAAACTTTCTGACTCTATGATTTTTCCCGAGTGGGATTCGAACCAAGGCAAAGAGAGACATTACCGTAGTTACGTTTGGGGCAACCGAGGCAAAAAATTCACAAATAATAATTCTTACTGTCTACCTGCTGATAAAATCATAATAGGGCTTATAAGAGAACAAGTAAGTCAAGTCAAACATCTAAAAGTTAGACAACCACCAAGTACAGAATATACGCGTGTATGATAAGACAATATTAACTGAAATTGTCTTGGGATGCACTATTTAAAACCATGTCTTTAAAAACATTCAGAGGGGGCATGCCACCGGACCGCCATAGCAGGCGAATAGCGTTTCGGACTGATCCCTTTGTAAATAAAATTGCCTTGGTAAAAAGCAGGGCCTAGCTACGGTCACGAGAAGCACTGTGATCTGTACGCGCAGGCTTAAAACCACCCTGTCATCGCGGTACTTTAACAATAGTCTGGATACGCTTATTCAGTCATTAAACTCGTTAATCTGTCTCTTAAAAAATTCCAAAGAATGAATTAAGTACACTGAACAACGCCTGAAATCTTTGAATATTTGTGACATAACATTTCCTTAATAAATATATCTAAAGCTACTGCCATGATAGTAAACTATTTAAAAAACACACACATATTTTTACTATGCAAAAGAAAATAAAACGATCACAATTTTATCTGCAATAATAAAAAAGAAAAGAAAAAAGATTAGAATTTAAAATTTTAAAAGTAAAAAGTCACAATTAGAATTAACTAAACAAAATAACAATTCATATATATATATATATATATATATATATATATATATATATATATATATATATATATATATATATATATATATATATATATATATATATATATATATATATGTATGTATGTATGTATATATATTGCATTCTGATACGGAAAAAGTGTCATTGCCATACACAAGTCATAAAAACCAGTATTGATCGGTTATCAGGAAACGATGACATTTAAAAACCAATTAAAAACCACTTGTGATTAAAGGGAAATGCGTCTTAATTCAATTTTATGCATGAAATCTATAATTGAAAAAAAAAAAACCAAATAGTTTTTATTTCCCTGTTTACAATCGAAAGTCATGTAATCTAAACAAGTATTATATAACTTAGTTAATTTCTCTTGTTTTGAGTGATATATTTTCGCTGGGTAAGAGCGCTGTATCAGTAGTTCTACGTAAGAGCGCTGTATCAGTAGTTCTGGGTAAGAGCGCTGTATCAGTAGTTTTGTGTAAGAGCGCTGCAATAGTAGTTCTGTGTAAGAGCGCTGTATCAGTAGTTCTGTGTAAGAGCGCTGTATCAGTAGTTCTGGGTAAGAGCGCTGCAATAGTAGTTCTGTGTAAGGGCGCTGTATCAGTAGTTCTGTGTAAGAGCGCTGTATCAGTAGTTCTGGGTAAGAGCGCTGTATCAGTAGTTTTGTGTAAGAGCGCTGCAATAGTAGTTCTGTGTAAGAGCGCTGTATCAGTAGTTCTGTGTAAGAGCGCTGCAATAGTAGTTCTGTGTAAGGGCGCTGTATCAGTAGTTCTGTGTAAGAGCGCTGTATCAGTAGTTCTGGGTAAGAGCGCTGTATCAGTAGTTTTGTGTAAGAGCGCTGCAATAGTAGTTCTGTGTAAGAGCGCTGTATCAGTAGTTCTGTGTAAGAGCGCTGTATCAGTAGTTCTGGGTAAGAGCGCTGCAATAGTAGTTCTGTGTAAGAGCGCTGTATCAGTAGTTCTGTGTAAGAGCGCTGTATCAGTAGTTCTGTGTAAGAGCGCTGTATCAGTAGTTCTGTGTAAGAGCGCTGTATCAGTAGTTCTGTGTAAGAGCGCTGCAATAGTAGTTCTGTGTAAGAGCGCTGTATCAGTAGTTCTGTGTAAGATCGCTGTATCAGTAGTTCTGTGTAAGAGCGCTGTATCAGTAGTTCTGGGTAAGAGCGCTGTATCAGTAGTTCTGTGTAAGAGCGCTGCAATAGTAGTTCTGTGTAAGAGCGCTGTATCAGTAGTTCTGTATAAGAGCGCTGTATCTGTAGTTCTGGATAGAGTGGTTTATAAGTAGTTCTGGGTAAGAGCGCTGTATCTGTAGTTCTGGATAGAGTGGTTTATCAGTAGTTCTGTGTAAGAGCGCTGTATCTGTAGTTCTGTGTAAGAGCGCTGTATCTGTAGTTCTGGGTAAGAGCGCTGTATCAGTAGTTCTGTGTAAGAGCGCTGTATCAGTAGTTCTGGGTAAGAGCGCTGTATCGGTAGTTCTGGGTAAGAGCGCTGTATCTGTAGTTCTGGATAGAGTGGTTTATCAGTAGTTTTGTGTAAGAGCGCTGTATCTGTAGTTCTGGATAGAGTGGTTTAACAGTAGTTCTGGGTAAGAGCGCTGTATCTGTAGTTCTTTGTAAGAGCGCTGTATCAGTAGTTCTGGGTAAGAGCGCTGTATCTGTGGTTTTGGATAGAGTGGTTTATCAGTAGTTCTGTGTAAGAGCGCTGTATCTGTAGTTCTGGATAGAGTGGTTTATCAGTTGTTCTGGGTAAGAGCGCTGTATCTGTAGTTCTTGGTTAGAGCGCTGCAATAGTAGTTCTGGATAAGAGCGCTGTATCAGTAGTTCTGTGTCAAAGCGCTGTATCAGTAGTTCTGTGTAAGAGCGCTGTATCAGTAGTTCGGTGTAAGAGCGCTGTATCAGTAGTTCTGTGTAAGAGCGCTGTATCAGTAGTTCTTGGTAAAAGCGCTGTATCAGTAGTTCTGTGTAAGAGCGCTGTATCTGTAGTTCTGGGTTAGAGCGCTGTATCAGTAGTTCTGTGTAAGAGCGCTGCATCAGTAGTTCTGTGTAAGAGAGCTGTATCAGTAGTTCTTGGTAAGAGCGCTGTATCAGTAGTTCTGTGTAAGAGCGCTGCATCAGTAGTTCTGTGTAAGAGCGCTGTATCAGTAGTTCTGGGTAAGAGCGTTGTATCAGTATTTCTGTGTAAGAGCGCTGTATCAGTAGTTCTGTGTAAGAGAGCTGTATCAGTAGTTCTTGGTAAGAGCGCTGTATCAGTAGTTCTGTGTAAGAGCGCTGCATCAGTAGTTCTGTGTAAGAGCGCTGTATCAGTAGTTCTGTGTAAGAGCGCTGTATCAGTAGTTCTGGGTCAGAGCGCTGTATCAGTAGTTCTGTGTAAGAGCGCTGTATCAGTAGTTCTGTGTAAGATCGCTGTATCAGTAGTTCTGTGTAAGAGCGCTGTATCATTAGTTCTGGGTAAGAGCGCTGCATCAGTAGTTCTGTGTAAGAGCGCTGTATCAGTAGTTCTGGGTCAGAGCTCTGTATCAGTATTTCTGTGTAAGAGCGCTGTATCAGTAGTTCTGGGTAAGAGCGCTGTATCAGTAGTTCTGTGTAAGAGTGCTGTATCAGTAGTTCTGTGTAAGAGCGCTGCATCAGTAGTTCTGGGTCAGAGCGCTGCATCAGTAGTTCTCAGTTTAAGAGCGCTACATCAATAGTTCTGGGTAAGAGCGCTGAATCAGTAGTTCTCAGTTTAAGAGCGCTACATCAGTAGTTCTGGGTAAGAGCGCTGCATCAGTAGTTCTCAGTTTAAGAGCGCTACATCAGTAGTTCTGGGTAAGAGCGCTGTATCAGTAGTTCTCAGTTAAAGAGCGCTGTATCAGTAGTTCTGTGTAAGAGCGCTGTATCAGTAGTTCTGTGTAAGATCGCTGTATCAGTAGTTCTGTGTAAGAGCGCTGTATCATTAGTTCTGGGTAAGAGCGCTGCATCAGTAGTTCTGTGTTAGAGCGCTGTATCAGTAGTTCTGGGTCAGAGCTCTGTATCAGTAGTTCTGTGTAAGAGCGCTGTATCAGTAGTTCTGTGTAAGAGCGCTGTATCAGTAGTTCTGTGTAAGAGCGCTGTATCAGTAGTTCTGTGTAAGAGCGCTGCATCAGTAGTTCTGGGTCAGAGCGCTGCATCAGTAGTTCTCAGTTTAAGAGCGCTACATCAGTAGTTCTGGGTAAGAGCGCTGTATCAGTAGTTCTCAGTTTAAGAGCGCTACATCAGTAGTTCTGGGTAAGAGCGCTGCATCAGTAGTTCTCAGTTTAAGAGCGCTACATCAGTAGTTCTGGGTCAGAGCGCTGCATCAGTAGTTCTCAGTTTAAGAGCGCTACATCAGTAGTTCTGTGAAAGAGCGCTGTATCAGTAGTTCTGGGTTAGAGCGCTGCATCAGTAGTTCTCAGTTTAAGAGCGCTACATCAGTAGTTCTGGGTTAGAGCGCTGCATCAGTAGTTCTCAGTTTAAGAGCGCTACATCAGTAGTTCTGTGTAAGAGCGCTGTATCAGTAGTTCTGGGTTAGAGCGCTGCATCAGTAGTTCTCAGTTTAAGAGCGCTACATCAGTAGTTCTGGGTAAGAGCGCTGTATCAGTAGTTCTCAGTTTAAGAGCGCTACATCAGTA
>CM056610.1:3055810-3197309 GCA_029721355.1 Tegillarca granosa
TTTGGATACATGCCATGTTTTCTTGCTATGTTACACAGAATGTAATCATTGTTTAGGAGACTGGTTTATATAAGAACTCTTGTTCCGTACTCGGTAAATGTTCATGTTTTGTATGTCACGTACTTTAAAATTTTTTTTTAAATTAAAATTTTAAAAAAATTAACTTTTAAACTATAGCCATTTGCTATGGAACGCCATAATCACATTTAAATTCGTTAAAGTACATTACGGTCGTTTTTAAAAGTACTTTGATTCCGGAGTCCAATCAGTTTCGCTTTCCGGAAGGTTATTAGAAAAATCTCCCGCCATCTTTATTTGTTGCACAGAATTTCGTAATTCTTTGTTTTTTAATTCCAGTACATTGGTATAGATTGTAAATGAGGTTGATAGATTGTAAACTGAGTAAGTAATTGACGTTTTTTTTAAAAAGAATTAAAGTCTTTATTTGGAAGGCTGACAATATATTTTATTTAAACTAAAAGAAGTCGAAGTTTTAACAGTTTAATAACACAGTTTTTTTATAACAGGTGGTCAGGATCACATGAATCGGCAGTAAAAAGTATCGTCATGTTTGATTGTTTGATCAAAGTTACAGGATGTTGACTTAGCTTACCCTTTTCTTTCTTGGGAAATATTCGCACAAACAATTACCACGGTGTTATGTAGTTTCCAGTTTTTGTTCTATAGTCTTTAATATTTAAAAGTCCAAAAAGGATTTTCCGTGTTGTTGTAAATTAAAGTTGCTGACTCAGCATTGGCCACCCCATATGGTTTATGAAAGACTATAAATTTTATATTGTTGCTATTATTATTATCATTAATATTGTCATTTTTATAATTTTATATTCATTATTGTTGAGCCTGACATCGCCATAAGGCGAGACTAAGGTGTTACTTTTCTGGTGTCGTTGTAGACAGCGTGTCAAAATGTGAAAGTTTATGTTAAAGTAATGTATTTTCTACTTAATCAAAAACTAACCAGGCAAGACATTTAAATCTGTGGTATTCTTGTTCATTATAATTGTTGTTTATATGTAGGTGTGAAGTTAATCTAAGCAGGTGCACAATATGGCACAGTATAAGATACCAGATCCGGAAGAGTTAATACCTTGTCCATATGACAAGGTCCATATGATCCGAGCAAAGAGAATGCAGTATCACCTAATGAAATGTAGAAGGGTAAATAAACAGAAAACAAATTCTTTGTTACAGAGATTTCTTACCATGTCCAGTGATTTTTTTGGGACTAATTTGGGGCCAAAATTGGGCCCCCATTCCCAATCACAAAAAGACTAGAAATTTCCCAAATTTCGACCATAAATTCTCAATCATATTGAAAATTTTATTTTTTGGTATCTGGACAGGGATTTTTCTGGCCACTCACTGGGTCCGGTAAAGGGACCCATTCCCAATGCCAAAAAGCATACATTTTTTCCAATTTTGTAGGTAAAAATTCCCAAATGATCCTGCTTTGAAAAACTTAAGAAAAAGTGAAAAAAACTCTATATTTTTGGTGTAGCTTGTATATCTTTATAATAACCTGTATTTATGCACATTTTGATTTATACTCAATGAAGATCTGGTAGAATGGGAGCAACTCATGAAACAACTTTCTCAGATGTTTGTATTGAAGCCAGTCTATGAAGATATTGTGTTAATGTATGAGTGATTTGGTACAAATGAGTGACTACCAGCATGTAACAAAATAGTAAATATTCCAGGCAAAATATTTGATGTGCTGACAATGTGAAAATTTTTAAAGTTTAATGAAAAATTTCCCCGAAATGTCGATTTTGTCAATGATTTTCCCAATTTCATCCCAAGGTCCTTTTCCCAAAATGGCCAGAAAAATCCCAGCTGGATCGGTGACTATAAATAGTTACAAATAAAATTACACCTTGTGATCTCAAACAAAGTCGAAAATATCATTTACAGATTCAAAACATATGCTGGAAAAAAAAATCTTGTTGTAAATTAATTAAATTTATTGTCCTGAAAGAGAAAATAAATATATTATGATTTTATATGTGATTTGTATTTTAGTATAATTTATTATTTCATATACATCATTGTTGGGATTTTTTTTTTTGGGGGGGGGGGGGATTTTGGCAACATATAAATTTCCCAATTTGTCTCAAAATGACGCGAAAATTCCCAATTGCACAGACCCTGGCCCCATTCCCAAAAATGGTAAAAAAAAACAAAACGCTGATGTCGACTCACAGGGTCTCCAGTGCCGGAAAGGTCTGGCAATTTTTTGGTTAGACCCTAGCTCACTAGAGTTGATATGTCACTGTCAAGTTTACCACTACCCCAGTTCATTATCCTGGCACCAGGTAAACCAGTTGATATTCTGTCTTGTAATGTTGAGAGCCTGGGGAGGAAGCAGTATATTAAATTTAAAAGTATTATGTATGACCCAGCTGGGGTTTGAGCACATAACCTTCAGCTCTAAAGTTAGACACTCTACTACAGAGGATGGTTTTTATTATCTGTTAATGTTGATTATTATATTTTTGAATACAAGCTTGTAAAAATTTTATTATATCTTATTTGTAATAAAAAAAGAAAGTAAAGAAATCATTTTTATTGTATTGGATTATACAATAAATTATATGGGCCTGATGAAAATTGTAACTTTCTGTCAAAGATGTGTAACTGTTTGGTAGTGAACATCACTTTTTCTGCTTTTACAATAACTCGTAAATTTCTGCAACTTTACCTTTTTACATACCTTTAGTCACTAGCTGTTGATGTGTCATGATTTAAACCAAGAAGCTTGATAAAACCATCTGCAGTTGATGTTCTCATGAAGGAATATTTGGTTTTTTTAACTTTGTGCAATCAGATTGATTGGAATTAAAACTTTTTTTCAACAGAATTATGCTGGAAGAGATTTTGCCACTTGCCCATTTAATGCACGACATGAAATGCCGAGACCTGAGTTGAGATACCACATGTCTAATTGTCCAGATAAAGCTATGATAGAACCAGCTCTCTCCTATGGTAAGTATAAATCCAGGGCTGGCACTCTGCTAATTTGGGATTAAAAATGGGTTCCTTTTCAGTAGTTCAAAGGCTGCATTTTTCTAAAATATTTTGATGAATTTTACCTTATTTAATAAAATAAATACACAATTGTGACTTTTAAATTTCTACAATCAGTGATTTTGCTATGGTTTTTAAAAACTACCTTCTACCTTTCAGATTGGGAAAATTTGGACCCTTTTTATGTCACAAATTATGCTCAGAATTTTGAAATTCATTGCAAAGATGTTATATTGTGACAATATCTAACATTTTTTGTCTGTCAGAACAGTTTTGGACAAATAGATTTAACTTAAACTATTTGATTGTGTGTCACTGTAGCCTTTGGGGAATTTCAGTTGTCAAATTGGGAAATTTTAGTCAGTATTTCTCAAGGGGAAACTACCTTTATTCGGTAGTAATTTTAGGCAAACAAAACCATTGACAAAAATTGCATGAAATGATTTTTTCCCCAATTTTCAATGATCTTACTAGCATGCCTTTTTAGTAAGTCATAGAAAAGCATATCTACCCACAATCACACCATTGTGACATCAAGTGAACAAGTCAATGTTTTGACAGTAGGTTAATCGGTTAATGAATACTCGTATTTTTAGAGTGGAGTGGAGTGGAGTAATGTTGTTTTACACCCCAGTCAAGAATCTTTCACTTATTTCGAGGCGGTCAGTTCTGGGATGGTGGTGGAAACAGGAGTACCCTTAGAAAACCACCAACCTTCAGCAAGCGAACTGACAAACTTTCTCACACTATCATACTTTTAGAGTTGACAATATAACGGTACATGTAGTACATCAGTACATTCACATGTTTGCCTAGTTAAAAAAAACTCCAGAATACACAGTTGACAAATGTGTCAATTTATGACAGTTCTACTAAATTTTTTTTAAGAGAAAAGCAAAATCTTATAGTAAAAAAAAAAATAAATGAAAAAATTGTGATTATAAAAATGATAAACACACACATACACTAATTTATTTATTTTGTTTTGTTTTTTTTTTTTTATTTACAGAATCCTCAAAAAGAAATGGTGGAGGGATGTTATTTAAAGGATGTACTGATGTTCCTGCTTATAATAACTACAGTGTTCCACAGAGAGAAAACTGGGACGAGGGTAAGGTAAAAAAAACAACAACCTGCTGTTCTAGATAATATATTCAGTAGATAAACTCATGTTGGAGTCACTGCAAGTTGTGATAGTGAATTACACAAAACTTTTGTAGAAATACCAATTAACTTGAATTAGGTTTGGTATTTTTCACTTACTTTAGTCTAGTTGTAATCGAAAATCACTATGTACATCTACAATTACCTTCATAAAGAAATATTCTATGGTAATTGTGGATGTACGTAATGGTTTTCAAACCACTGATATTTGCTTATAAACTTGAATATCCAAATTTATATAAAAAAATTTTAGCTAGCAGTAATCATGTATTGTCTGTCCAGTTAGGAAGGACTATATTTCTCCACAAAAAAAAAAATTTACTTTCTTTTCAACTGCAATGCAGTGCATAAAATAAGAGAAACTTAACTGTTTGGTGTACATGTACTTTGAAATTTTATCTTACCAGATTTATTATTTTTTATTTCAGAAATCCCATCAGTTGCCAGAATAGGAGTTGATCCAAACTTCTACTTAAAATTATCTTACAAAGACATGACAGGGTGTGTATTATAGTGATGTCCAATCGGACAAAAAATCATAATTGATAATCGGAGAGGCATAATCGATCAATTAATCGATAATAATAGGAATTACTTGGTAACTGTACATCAGTATTCAGAAAAAAATAAAGCTGAATATAAATACAGTATTCAGAAACAAATAAGGCTGAATATAAATACAGTATAACCTGTGTATAAAGGACACCCAAGGGATTGGACAAAAGTGTCCTTAATAGACAGGTGGACTTTATATACAGGGTCACAAATGATGCAAAGGAAATTTGCCATACCAGTGTTTGACAAAGGACTTTAAAACAGAATATTTCACAATCACTCTACATTAGATATTACTTATTAACTTATTATCTTAAGCAAATAAAACTTGTAAGAAAATATAATAATTTATTTCAATTTACAGTGATTTTTGGATTTAAAAAGTGACTTGATCATTTAAATTAAACTGCATCTTGATATTAAGTGAATTAATCTTGACCATGAAAATTAGCACCATAAGTGGGCGTAACAGAAATTTAGAAACATTTTTTAACCATTGTAGCTGTTGCAGATAACATCTTGTTAGAAAGTGAAATAAACAGATTTAATAAAAAAACAAAAATATTGTATAAATCAAATAAATTTTATTACCACTAAATTGTAACAAAAGTTGACTGAAATATAATTCGATGTATATCACACCTCACCACTTTTTTAAAATGTATATGCTTTAAAAATTTTAATTGTCCGTATCTACCTGATTACTTCAACACAATGCTCTAATGTTAACGCTTTCCGAGCTGGACGGAGATTCGACAATTTTAAAATTCTATAAATACGTGGTTCTCGCTATTAAAGAATTACTCTATTAATTGGCTAATGACGCAAATGATTGTTACCCTGTTAATATATCACAAAGGATAATCAGTTCACACCTTGACATGTCCAGGCTGAGTAAATCAAGACCATGCTGTTTAACTGTTAAGAAAACATCGGCGGTTCTCGCCATCCATCTTATAAACATATCCAGGAGTCATAATATCCATTGTAATTAATCGATCCACGCTCTTCCCGAATCCAATTGGGGATAATAAACACAATGTCGGCCTGTCAAACACATTAATTCGCTTTAAAATTGAACTTGAAAGAAGAAAATCTCTGACACCAACACTTCCGGTTGTGTTGAAAAATACGAGTTATGTCCCTTGATCAGCCGAAAAGTGGACGTTATACACAAATTTAATGCCGATCGGGACAGAAATAGGTGGACGCTATACGCATTGGACAGGTGGACGCTATAAAGGGGGTCTTTATATAGTAAAATCGATTGGGGATACTTTAGACTGGACGCTATAGACAGGTGGACATTATATAGAGGTGGACGCTAGTACAGGTTATACTGTACTTTAATTGTAAAAGCCAAGTGTTCTTGCTTTGTGATTGTAAATTAAAGGCCAGATAGCTCCTTGCTCTGATAGACTGATAGTGGCCAAAGCATCACATTGTGTAAAAAGTATCTGGATATATATAATCCGATCCTCAGTCCGCCATTGCTGTTTTTAGTAGCAAGAACTGGAAAGGAAACGAACTTTAGTACTATCCGGAAACTACTCGCCGACATTGGCGATGATCGATTATATATCTTGTGATCGATTATTAGGATCGCTGCCCTGACAATGACCGACCATCAATCATCAGCGATAACCGCGACATTCACTAGTGTATTGTGTATAGTTATCTTGATATGGTTTATAGTGCTATAACATTCTAATGCCTGCTAAAAAAAAAATGATAATGTGCTCTACGTGTATTAATATTTTTACTTTTTTAAGTGACTTATTTTTGGTTTCAATTTGTTCTAAAAGAAATTTAAAACACTGAAGCTATAGATGTGTGTCCAATTACTAGAACAGCCAACAAATGCAGTCACACGTACTGTACTTGTACATGTATATGCAGAAGCAAAACAGTTTTCAAGTCACATGATCAGTCGTACTTTAAGTTTACATTTGGTCAGTTAAGGTTGATAGAACTTAAACATCACAAATTTAAATATTTAATGATTTTGTTGTGAAAATGTATTCAGGGATTTTTCTGGCCATTTTGGGAAAGGGACCTTGGGATGAAATTGGGAAAATCATTGACAAAATCTACATTTTGGGAAAATTTTTCATTAAACTTTAAATATTTTCACATTGTCAGCACATCAGATATTTTGCCTGAAATATTTACTATTTTGATACATGCTGGTAGTCACTCATTTGTACCAAATCACTCAGACATTAACACAATATCTTCATAGACTGGCTTCAATACAAACATCTGAGAAAGTTGTTTCATGAGTTGCTCCCATTCTACCAGATCTTCATTAAGTATAAATCAAAATGTGCATAAATACAGGTTATTATAAAGATATACAAGCTACACCAAAAATATAGAGTTTTTTCACTTTTTAAGTTTTTCAAAGCAGGATCATTTGGGAATTTTTACCTACAAAATTGGGGAAAACGTATGCTTTTTGGCATTGGGAATGGGTCCCTTTACCGGACCCTGTGTGGCCAGAAAAATCCCTGGATTTGTATAATGTTGATATTAATTTATATCCAAAATGGTGACAGTGTTAACATTCCAACCAATCAGACAAACAGTTGCTTATAGCTGTAATATTGTGTATATTTATAGAATGACAAAACAGCAGAAGAAGTTTTATAAACAACAGATGGCATTACCACCGGAAGAAAGACAGTAAGAAATTAATTTCATGTATTACTTAGTATTGTGATAAAATTGAATAATGCACTTGTGTTTTAATTTACAAGGGGTTCTCACGCCAATGGGCCAAAAAATAAATTTCTTGTAAGAAACAACACTAACTAACCTTTTTTAGACATTATTCCGTCTTCTTTAGACCTAGTTTAGTTTTGAAATCAACAAGCTCTATATTTTTCTCGGGTGTCATGTTTTCTTTTGACTGAATACTGGTCATTTTGATTAAAATGCATCAAGTGAATTTACTATGTTGATCCCAATTTTTGAAAGAAAAACATGACCCTTTTTTTTTTTTTTTTTTTTTTTTTTTTTCTAAGCCTGGTCCAGGATAAACCCACCCAACTGCATTACTGTATTGAGATCTAAATCACTGAAACATTTCAAAGACAATTTTGATAATTCTGCATAAAACAGTAAAATTTGATGTAGAGATTTATATAGTATCTTAAGGGCAGGGTGGATGAATTTTAATAAGAATATTTAAGTGTAGGAACAAATATGAAGATGCGAAAATAATTTTCAGTACTGGCATGTCATATTTAATTTCAAGTTTAATTTTAGCAAAGTGGGGTTAGTGAATTTAAATATCTATAGAATGTGAACTTTTTCTTTATCATCACATCAAAAGATACTTCCTTGGTTGCTTGCATGAAAAAGTGTCCACCTCAACAGCAGGAGGTCATGGTTTGGAACCCCAGTCAGGTTATATACAATATATAAGATGCATTGTTAAAACAACATTACAACAAAACAACCAAAAACATGTCAGGGCTCTCACAACTCATTTTGGGAATGGGGTCGGGGCCCTTGGAATTGAAAAAATTGGTGTCGTTTTGACTGATTTGGGGAAAAATCAAATAGAGTTTAAAAACTATTTAATAATTGCTTTAATAATTATATTAAAGACTATTTTTGTGTCGCCTGACTAGGTGACATATAGGTATTACTCATGGCGGCAGCGGCGTCCGGATTTCCTTGTCCGGAGCATAACATTTGTGTTGTACATTCAAATGACTCCAAACTTGGTGTGCATGTTTCTGGCAATGACTCGAAGTGCAGTGCACAAGAACCGCAACTCTGTCTTTTTCTGTTTTTGAATTATTTCCCTTTGATTAATTTTTATAGAGCATTTCTTGTCCGGAGCATAACTTTGATTTACTATGTTCAAATGACTCCAAACTTGGTGTACATTTTTCTGGCAATGACTCGAAGTGCAGTGCACAAGAACCACAACTCTATCTTGTTCCTTTTTGAATTATTTCCCTTTGATTGATTTTTATAGAGCATTTCTTGTCCGGAGCATAACTTTGGTGTAGTATGTTCAAATGACTCAAAACTTGGTGTACATGTTTCTGGCAATGATTCGAAGTGCAGTGCACAAGAACCACAACTCTATCTTGTTTCGTTTTTGAATTATTTCCCTTTGATTGATTTTTATGCAGTGTCAGGCGACACATCTGTTTCAAAGAAACATATCTAGTATATAATAACTATCTTTCTGAACAAACTTTTTATGTACCAATGTTAACAAATTGGTATGATGTCACAACATTTCTTAACAATTGATAAGGTTTGTCCTTATTGATGTGGCTTTTTACTACAAAGCATGAACAAGCCTATTTTGTATCTATAGATTACCTGTAGACTATCAGGAACCTAAGACAGAAGAAAAGGAAGAAGAAAAACGACTTCGACTTCCTCATCAAGTGCCACAGGCTTATATGGGAATGCATCAACCGCAGCAAAAATTACAACAACCATCACAAGTGTTTGCCTATTCTATGTCTATGGCTGGTGTTGGGCGTGGCCAAAGTCGTAAGTTTATATCCCAGAATTTTTTTGCCTATTCTATGTCCATGGCTGGTGTGGGGCGTGGCCAAAGTCCTAAGTTTATATCCCAGAATTTTTTGCCTATTCTATGTCCATGGCTGGTGTGGGGCGTGGCCAAAGTCATTGTTTAAATCTTCGAAGTGTTTGCCTATTCTATGTCCATGGCTGGAGTTGGGCATGGCCAAAGTCATAAGTTTAAATCCCAATTCTATGTCCATGACTTGTGTCGTAAGTTTAAATCTAGTAAATTAAAAAAAAAATCAGACTTATTTGGTTATCAAAGTAATAAAAGAGGTTTGAAGTTGATGACCAAGTGGTCTTAAACATGTTTACAGATCTCGACCCCTCACACCACCTAGAGCCAAGTTCCCCCTGGGACAGATTCTGTTATATGTGTTAAATGGTTCTTGGTAAATGTTGCTGTTTTTCTGCTAGATTCCTCTGCAGTCCCTGAATTGAAGATCAATTGCTCATCTTCGTCCAACACAAGATTAAGTTAATTATTGTGATTTTTATTGGTGGTATCATTATCTTATTGGGCCTAGTGAATTGAAACAATGTGGTTTAAGTGGTTTGTCGGGATAGGAAACTAACCCACAGCCTTGGAATTGTAATATTTACTGCTTGAACCACTTCGCTTCATCTTTCTGTAGGTGCCTGAGTGGTCTAAAGCAAGCACTTATGATTCTCAGTTCCTTGGTTAAAGTACTGCTAGGGTATATCCTAGCATGAGCAATTTTGTCGGTTTGCTTGTAGACGGTGGATAGTTTTCTCCAGGTACTCCAGTTTCGTCCACGGTTCCTGTCTTGACTGCCTCAACTTAATTTAGGGAATCTTGACCTCGGCATTAAACACCGTCACTCCACTCTTTTAAAAAAAGTACTTATGTTTATAATTAGCTATTTTAATGATGTTTAAATTGCAATGTAATTAACATCCTTAGGTTTGCATTGTACATAAACGTTTTGTAATCCATAGATAATATTGAACACTAGATCTATGTGAAGATGATTAGGGCTGTTCCATTAAAACATATGAGGTACCTGGGGAAGGCACTTTTGATTTTGGGTAACCACCCATAGAAGAGATTTACAAATTCTTATGACCACCATATACATATAGAATTTATTATTTTCTTTTTTAATCACAAGATTTTATTTATCCCAAAACTCTTACATCCTCATATGGCATAAATGGATATATTAACTTGAAACTCAGTCAAGAATGCAGAACAAAACTGAAAAAAACAGGGGCAGCTACTCGTACTTTCGATTATCAGGTCTATTCGTCCTGAAATATACTTTGCCCCTGTTCATGTTTCGTCCTGGATTCATTCGCCCTACTTTTAATATGGTTTTATTCCGTTATCAATAAGTTGATTTTTTTTCAAGACGTATCTTATTTTAAAATGCAGAGATGTCTTCAAACTATTATCCTTTACAATCAGTTATTTTCTGATGGAAAATCTCTTGGGTTGAACAGACCTTAGGACGAATGGATCTAGGGTGAACATACTCGGGGCCGGCGAAAGTATATCCGGGGCAAATTGACATGGATTTTGTCCGTTCGGAAATGACTGTTTTACTACGATATGGAACACAAGAAATTACCAAAATTTTAACAATAAAAACTACCGGCGAACCCGTAGACTTATATTTAACGTTTTTGGAGAGATTATGTTAGACCAACCACCAATAGATGTGTTTTATGTCCAACACAACATACAATAGATTTGTTTTTCCATTCTGACCAGCCTGGCATATATTTTTATTAAATTGCCATCCCCGGGTGCCTTATATGTTTTAATGGAACAGCCCTTAGCTTTTTGAAAAAAAAATTGAGAATGGAGAAAAAATTACTCCCACAAATACAGTAAGGCTTTACTAGTTTTGATTTTTTTTAAAGAAAATTTTGAATACTAATTAAGTAAACTTGTCCTTGGAACAATTTTTGTGAACCAGATTGGACCCCTTTTTTTCCAAAATTGTGTTATTTTGAATGTTTTGATACCAGTTTATAAAAAAGAAAAGAAAAATGCAGAAAGCTATAATTGAATTCTGATCATACATGCTTCTGTTTGTCATCTTCGTAACTGGGTATAAATTTATTTTATTTTTCAGTTGCAAACATGGTAAACCAATCAACCACACAGCCACAGATGAATGGAACCACAATGCCACCTATGACAACACAAGCTCCAGTGTCTGCTCCCATGTTTCCAGGACGTGGAAGAGGGCGTGGCTTGCCACCTCCAAGTTTAATGATGTCAGGTGTTAATCCTGTGAACCCTGTCAGTGTAACAAATGGACACTTTACACCTCAGGAGTCAGCAAGTTTAACAAATGGATACATAATGCCAGAACATGCCACAGATGAATGGTGTAATGTCACAACCACAACAAGCAACATATAACCCCACACCGGTGTTTACAATGGGGGCTGGACGTGGGCGAGGTAGCAGAATAGGTTAGTATTCAATTGAATAAAACAATATTCTAGTTACAGAGGAAACTATCATAGTTATATTACCAGTTAACAAAGTTATCATGACACATGCTATACTGATTGTGTGACACATGCTATCCTGATTGTGTGACACATGATACACTGATTGACACATGCAAAAATTTGGTCACCATTACTGTATAGATAAGATTTAGGGTTCATAGACATGTCATACTATTTGTGACACAGGCTATACTGATTTGTGCAGTATATTCTGTATTGATTATGACACATGCTATACTGATTATGCACCACTGCGGTAGCTCAGTTGGTAGAGTGCTCACACCGTAAGTGGGAGGTCGTGGGTTTGAACCCGGCCGGGTCTGACCCAAGACTTGAAAGTGGGTAGTGACTGTTTTTTCACCAAGCACTCGGCATTATGAAACAAAAGTCACCGTTCTTTCGTATCGGAACTTAAAAAAAATTGAGGTCCTGTGTCATGGTAGGTGTGGACAATAATGAACCCTGCTGTATAATGCCATCAGCACAATGCACAGGCAAAATTTCTGTACTTTCACCTATAGCTGGTGATGTCTCGATATAAGTGAAATATTCTTGACTGGGACATTAAACACCAATACTCAACTCAATTATACTGATTATGACACATACTATAATGATTATGACATGCTATAATGATTATGACACATGCTATAATGATTATGACATGCTATAATGATTATGACACATGCTATAATGATTATGACATGCTATAATGATTATGACACATGCTATAATGATTATGACACATGCTATAATGATTATGACACATGCTATAATGATTATGACATGCTATAATGATTATGACACATGCTATAATGATTATGACATGCTATAATGATTATGACATGCTATAATGATTATGACACATACTATAATGATTATGACACATGCTATAATGATTATGACACATGCTATGATTATGACACATGCTATAATGATTATGACATGCTATAATGATTATGACATGCTATAATGATTATGACACATACTATAATGATTATGACACATGCTATAATGATTATGACACATACTATAATGATTATGACACATGCTATAATGATTATGACATGCTATAATGATTATGACATGCTATAATGATTATGACACATGCTATAATGATTATGACACATGCAAAGATTTAATCACCATTACTATATTAAAAAAAGATTTGGGGTTCATAAACATGTCATACTATTTGTGACACAGGCTATACCGTAGCACATACTCTTCTGATTGTGTGACATACCCTATCCTAATTGTGACACATGCAATGCTGATTGTTGCATATACAATACTGATGGTGACACATGATTTTAGGTAATTTTGCATTATTTTCTTTTTTTACACATTTTAATCACATTTTACTGTGTACTTAGTGTACAACATGGCAAACAGGTGTCTATTAATTTTCCACTCATGACAGGATTTCAAAGGCACCTAAACGACTTCACCAATACAGATGACACTTAAACTTGACACTCATAATGATTTTCTTTTTGATAAAGCACTTTTAGATTGATGAAAATAATTATCTTGATGATTACCTGTATATATTGAATAGTTTTGCTTATGTTTTGGTGTGTTGACTTTTTTATCAGCTGCAGGATTGGACAGCAGTAAGACACAACCAGCTTTCATTGTTCCCCATGTTAACAACTTCAAGCAGGAATATGAAAATCAGGAGAGTAACGAGAGTGAAGCAGATAGTAACAATAACGAAGGTAAGTCATTGATTGAGTTTTACTTTTACTCAAATGTATATTGAGATTAATTTGCAAAAATTGACTTGTGGAATGTTTTATTTTGAGGATGTGTACAAATTCAGAATAACTGTAGGTCTTATCCCTGAAACCCAAGACATAAGCTCTTGGTAACGAGTAACAGTGTCTCTCATCAACTAAGTGTGAATTCACACTTTGAGAAATTTTTGGTTAAGAAAGTTTGTCAGTTTGCTTGCTTTAAGTCAGTGGTTTCTCCACCATCCCAGAACTGACCGTCTTGATATAGGTGTAAAAATTTTGAATGGGGCGTAAAACTCCATTAATCCAATATGGAGAGTAACTGAGAGGAGAGTAGATAGTAACAATAACGAAAGTAAAGGAATGATTGAGTAAAATGAGTTTACAAACTTTAACTCATATGTACATGTATATTGAAATTATTTGAAAAATTTGACTTGTGAAAATGTTGTATTTCAAGAAAAGTACACAAATACAGAATAACTGTAGGTCTTCTTTCCAAAAACACCTTTGATACTTATAGTGCATTTCTGTTCCTAGGGGCTGAGATCTCTTGAGTCTCAACCTGTATGAGACAAGCTCTAGTTTCTCATTGGTTACATGTACTTTATCACATGAGATCACAAAGTTTTTCATTGGCTACATGTATTTTATCACATAACATCGCAAAGTTTTTCATTGGCCTATATATTTATCACATGACATTAAAAAGTTTTCCATTGGCTACATGTATTTTATCACATGACATCACAAAGTTTTTCATTGGCTACATGGTCTTTTTGACACAATGTCACTAAATAACAAAATTTCATTTATTACAAAGCAATAGAACTGATTTTTCTCAGTTGATTTATTATCAAAATTCCCATTTAAGCTTATATCTGTCTAAGTTGGATAGTTCCAATAACAGGTGTTTTTTCTTTCTTTCTAGATTCTGAGAGTACTATAGTAAGTGTAAAATTTTACTTCATAATACACATATTTACTTATTGATATAATGTTTAACTAGTGACGTCCAATCAGACAAAAATTAATAATGGATAATCTGAGAAACATAATTGATTAATTAAGCGATTAATAATTGGAATTACTTAGAAATTGTACATCAGTATTCAGTAACAAAAAAGCTGAATATAAAATTTTTTTTTCGTGAAAACCAAGTGTTCTTGCTTAGTGATTGTAAGTTAAAGGCCAGATAGCTTCTTGCTCCAACAGTGACAGTGGCCAAGCATCTCGCTGGTGTAATAAGCACCTGGATATGGATACATTATCCGATCGCCGTTGGCCATTGTTGTTTTTAGTAGCAAGAACCGGAAAGGAAACGGACTGGCCTACAACCCGGAAACTACTCTCCAATGTTGACGATGATGGATTAATTATTTTGTGATCTATTATTAGGATCGCTGCTCTGACAACGGCCAACAATCAATCATCAGCGATAATCATGACATCACTTTGTTCAACTACATGTAAATAGAATTATTATTATTATTATAACCTAAAACATGCAAGAATTTTGCATAATTTTGCATGATTAAAAAAAAAAAAAAAGAACTGTCACAAATAAATATTGCTTGCAGTTGTCATAGTGTTTCACTAATGATTGCGGTTGTCATAGTGTTTCACTAATGACAGCTGTTGTCACAGTGTTTCACTAATTGCTGATGTTGTCATAGTGTTTCACTAATGACTGCTGTTGTCATAGTGTTTCACTAATGACTGCTGTTGTCATAGTGTTTCA
Organism: Tegillarca granosa; assembly: GCA_029721355.1. Classification (NCBI taxonomy): domain Eukaryota; kingdom Metazoa; phylum Mollusca; class Bivalvia; order Arcoida; family Arcidae; genus Tegillarca; species Tegillarca granosa. Next base: position 3,071,105 of record CM056610.1, read on the forward strand.
CTAATGACTGTTATAGTGTTTCACTAACGACTGTGGTTGTCATAGTGTTTCACTAATGACTCCAGTTGTCATAGTGTTTCACTAATGACTCCAGTTGTCATAGTGTTTCACTAATGACTGCTGTTGTCATAGTGTTTCAGTAATGATTGCAGTTGTCACAGTGTTTCACTAATGACTCCGGTTGTTATAGTGTTTCACTAATGACTCCAGTTGTCATAGTGTTTCACTAATGACTCCGGTTGTCAAAGTGTTTTACTAATGACTCCGGTTGTCATAGTGTTTCACTAATGACTCCAGTTGTCATATTGTTTTCACTAATGACTCTGATTGTCATAGTGTTTCACTAATGACAGGGGTTGTCATAGTGTTTCATTAATGACTCCGTTTGTCTGTTTCACTAATGACTAAATTTTGCATGATAAAAAGAACAAAAAAAAAACTGTCCAAAATAACCAATGACTGAGTTTGTCATAGTGTTTCACTAATAACTGCGGTTGTCATAGTGTTTCACTAATGATTGCAGTTGTCATAGTGTTTCACTAATGACTGTTGTTGTCATAGTTTTTTACTAATGACTGCTGTTGTCATAGTGTTTCATTAATGACTCTGGTTGTCATAGTGTTTCACTAATGACTCCGGTTGTCATAGTGTTTTCCTAATGCATCTTTTGTCGTAGTGTTTCACTAATGACTCTGATTGTTATAGTGTTTCACTAATGACTGGTTGTCATAGTGTTTAACTAATGACTCCGGTTGTCATAGTGTTTTACTAATGCATCTTTTGTCGTAGTGTTTCACTAATGACTCTGATTGTTATAGTGTTTCACTAATGACTGGTTCTCATAGTGTTTCACTAATGACTCCCCTTGTCAAAGTGTTTCACTAATGCTTTCATAGTGTTTCACTAATGGCTCTGGTTGTCATAGTGTTTCACTAATGACTGCGGTTGTCGTAGTGTTTCACTAATGACTGCAGTTGTAATAGTGTTTCACTAATGACTCCGGTTGTCATAGTGTTTCACTAATGACTCCGGTTGTCATAGTGTTTCACTAATGACTGCAGTTGTCATAGTGTTTCACTAATGACTGTGGTTGTCGTAATGTTTCAATTATGACTCTGGTTGTCATATGTTTCACTAATGACTCCAGTTGTCATAGTGTTTCACTAATGACTGCTGTTGTCATAGTGTTTCACTAATGACCGTGTTGTCATAGTGTTTCACTAATAACATCGGTTGTCATAGTGTTTCACTAATGACTGTGGTTGTCATAGTGTTTCACTAATGACTCCGGTTGTCATAGTGTTTCACTAATGACTCCGGTTGTCATAGTGTTTCACTAAATCATAAATTGTTATTACTGTAAAAATAATAGATGCATTATATATAAGATTTGCAGTTTAGTAGATTTCTAATTTTAAAATCAGGTTTTATTTATTGATAACTTGAAAATACAATCCAAAGTGCCCCCCTCCCCTCCCCCCTCCCAAAAAAGTCTTAAATGTTTATTATAATATGATATTCAATATCTTGATTATAATTAATGTGCTATTTTTGTCGAGTCTTGCATCGCAATAAGGTGAGACTTAGGTGTTACTTTTCCGGTGTCAGCGACAGCAGCGTGTCAAAATGTGAAAGTTTATGTAACAGTAATGTATTTTCTACTTAATCAAAAACTAACCAGGCGAGACATTTAAATATGTGGAATTCTTGTTTTTGGTTTTGATCATTTATTTATATGTATAGATTAAAGCTGCATTAAGTTTTTCAATTTTCTGAATTTTTTTTTGATTTTCTAAAAAAAAATTTTAAAATAGATATCTTCTAACCACTATCCATGACATTCATTTTCTAAAATTTCATTTCTTTTAGCTGTAAATAAACGGAATCCTCTGACCGGTTGGTCAATGTTTTACGATGATAATTATGAGCTTGAAGCATGCGCATGGATGTATGGAAATACCCTAGAATCGAAGGTGAAACATGACAGATTGCATTAATTGTCCTTCATTAATATCCAGATTTATTTGAAATGGTGTGATGTATCCCTTACTAAGTCACAAATGACAAATTCAACAAAGTTCTGTGTTTAATTTATCGTATTTCACCGTTTTGAAAGTTGTGTTTTTAAAATGACCCGTGTTTTGATGACGTAACCATGTTCTAATTTTAGATCTCAAATATATGCTGCATCTCGCTGGGTAAATACTGTAATTTCTGTATTTATTCGAGCTTTTATCGTTGAACCAAATGTAACATTGTTCATTAGGAACATCATTAATTAGATTAGCACCGTTTTAAATTTTTCTTTGGAAAACTTAATGCAGCTTTAAAAGGAAGTGTATGGCAGTCTGCATCATATCAAGTTAGTGTATCCTAATTGGACTTTTAAAGAAAACAAAAACTATTGCTATTTTATTTACTTTTATTGTACATGTATATTTTTGCTTACATTTATAAACAGACTGAGGAGGATAAGAGTAAGACTGTTAAAAAGATAATGAAAAAGTTGAAACAGATTGAAATTCTAGAAAAGAAAAAATCCGAGGGTGCAAGTCTGGGCGAGGAAGAGGTGAGTTATATTATATTTGTTATGTATATATAGTATATTATATTATGTTATATTTGTATTATTGTAATCTTGAAATAGTTGCTAGATAATAAAAGTCATGATTCTCGTCCCTACATAAATCAACCACAAAAATAATCCATTAAAAGACTTAACATTCGTGTCATTTAGGCCAAACAAAACAAAAATATGTTTCTGGTTTCACTGTCCCAAATAAAAATGAAGTTGGTAGGTATTTTATTTCTTTTTTTCCAGTTTGCATTGTGATGTTTGACAGATAAAAAACATCTAATTTCCTGTGCTGATCGTAAGTGGATAATTTTAGCCCTATCATAACTTAGTCTCTGCAGCTTTTATATTCCCCAAATGGAAAGCTACACTATCACAAATGACGACTTGTTTTGTCAGACAGATCACAAAAGCTAAATTTTTTTCAGGCAGTATGAAAACCTTTATTAATACCAATTTGATAGGCTATCTGAAATGATGACTTGTTCTGTCAGATAGCAAATTTTGACCCACCTTGACATTCAACTTTTCTCAGGCAGTCTCATAACCTCTATTAATACCAAGCACATAGAGATTTTATATTGAAAAAATGGTTACTATCATTATCATTTCTTTTATATAGTATGATTATTGATTATGGGTCTGAATGGGCTTGTGGTCTTTTTAAGTGCAGGCCTATGGATCACAGTGTCTCCCAGTACCTGACTCGGGCAGATACTAGTTTCTCAGTTCACCCTTAGAAAGAATGTCATGGTTTTCTCAAGGCACTTGGTTAACATTTTCCACCATTCTAGAACTTCCTGCCTCAATATCAGTTGATAAATCTCGACAGAGACTCACTCCACTCTATTAATATACGCTAAAATAAAACTGCGCTAATACAACTGGCATTTTAAAATCGCTTAAATTTCTATGCGCTAATATAAAGCGGTTTACAGTTATATGTTTTCAGCACCTTTAGTACTTTGAGTCTTATTTCTAAAATTTTGACAGGAAATGAAAATAAGTAAAAAAGAAGAACTTTCAGAACAGTTGGCAGCTTTACAGTGAGTAAATCAAAAATAAGGTTTCAGATATTTTTTTCCCATGTGTATATTTCCCATGTGTATATTTTCCAAACCAGTTGTTTAGTTCTTCTGTTACGGTAAATAGCTTAACTGAAGAATGCAAATTATAAAGATTTTACCCGATTCACAGAAGATCCATCTTTATTTTACAACTTGTTTATTTCTATCTTAAATCCCCCTATAAAATAGTGGTAGAGTCCAGATATTGAGATATTGGTTATACCATACCAGTAATTTGTTTGGGTATAGTTTCCAAAATTATCCACTCATTCTAACCTCAGTATTATGTAGATCATCCAATTTTGAGTGATTTACAGATTATTGATTAAAACCTTGTTAAGCTTTAGTTCATATAAAGTGTTTGCATTGACAATTAAAAGATGATAAGTTTAAAACTGTTGAAAGATTTAGTAAGCACATTACCTAGTATGTCGACTTGAGTATCACCTGGGTGACTCAGATTTGTAGCTGGATCAAACATTTGACTTCAATATTTGGTAATGTGACCAGGGAAGAGGTATGCTTTCTTCAGTATATTGACTTGGTGAGCTAGCACCTAAAAATTGCCTGAGTGTGTGGTTGTACAAATATACAAGTATATAATATATGCTTATATGATCAAATGGTCTCACAGTTGCCCTTAAAAGCTAGATTGGTTTCTTCCAATCAGTACACAAGTTTCTTACAGAATTGGGACCTTGTGGCGGAATCGCCTATAGCATGCATGGATCACAGAGCCTTTAAATCCTGCTCAGTACAGACCTAAATGTGAAATTTTTATGCAGGGTTTCCCTTGTACACAAAAAGCTGCGTTTTTATGCATTTTTGTCACTAATGTCCCTCAAAAAATCATAAATGTGCCTATGATGGCCCAATCTTGATTGAACAGAAGATCTGGAAAAATTCTGTTTCGGTCTTTATTTTGTTTTTACCAAATGGAGGTATTGCATAAGTACTCCAAGTGAGGTACCTCATAAATGCAAAGCATTTTCAGTGATCACCTGTGCAAATCACTGTCGGGTCTTCAAATAAAAAATAAAATCAGTATTTTTTACCAAAAATCGCACAAACGTAATGCTAGTTTCAACTCCAACAGTCTGACCCAAAACATTTTTTTTTTTTTTAGCTCACCTGAGCACAAAGTGCTCAAGTTAGCTATTGTGGTGGGTCATTGTCCGGTGTGCATCGTGCGACGTGCGTCGTGCGTCAACTTTTGATTGTTAACACTCCTGAGGCCACAATTTAAGTGCAATCTTAATCAAACTTTCTCAGAATGATCCTCTTGATAAAAGCTAGCTCAAGTTCGTATATGGGCTATGTTGGGTCAATAAGTAGGTCACTAGGTCAAATTGTAGAAAAACCTTGTTAACACTCCTGAGGACCCAATTTTAGTCCAATCTTCATCAAACTTAGTCAGAATGATCATCTTGACAAAAGCTAGCCCAAGTTTGTATATGGGCCATGTTGGGTCAATAAGTAGGTCACTAGGTCCGATTGTAGAAAAACCTTGTTAACACTCCTGAGGACCCAATTTTAGTTCAATCTTCATCAAACTTAGTCAGAATGATCATCTTGACAAAAGCTAACTCAAGTTTGTAAATGGGCCATGTTGGGTCAATAAGTAGGTCACTAGGTCAAATTGTAAGAATACCTTGTTAACACTCCTGAGGCCCCAATTTTAGTCCAATCTTCATCAAACTTAGTCAGAATGATTCTCTTGACAAAAGCTAGCTCAAGTTCGTATATGGGCGATGTTGGGTCAATAAGTAGGTCACTAGGTCAAATTGTAAGAATACCTTGTTAACACTCCCGAGGCCCCAATTTTAGTCCAATCTTCATCAAACTTAGTCAGAATGATTCTCTTGACAAAAGCTAGCTCAAGTTCGTATATGGGCGATGTTGGGTCAATAAGTAGGTCACTAGGTCAAATTGTAATAAAACCTTGTTTACACTCCTGAGGCCCCAATTATAGTCCAATCTTCATCAAACTTAGTCAGAATGATCATCTTGACAAAAGCTAGCTCAAGTTCGTATATGGGCCATGTTGGGTCAATAAGTAGGTCACTAGGTCGGATTGTAGAAAAACCTTGTTAACACTCCTGAGGACCCAATTTTAGTTCAATCTTCATCAAACTTAGTCAGAATGATCATCTTGACAAAAGCTAGCTCAAGTTCGTATATGGGCGATGTTGGGTCAATAAGTAGGTCACTAGGTCGGATTGTAAGAATACCTTGTTAACACTCCTGAGGCCCCAATTTTAGTCCAATCTTCATCAAACTTAGTCAGAATGATTCTCTTGACAAAAGCTAGCTCAAGTTCGTATATGGGCGATGTTGGGTCAATAAGTAGGTCACTAGGTCAAATTGTAATAAAACCTTGTTTACACTCCTGAGGCCCCAATTATAGTCCAATCTTCATCAAACTTAGTCAGAATGATCATCTTGACAAAAGCTAGCTCAAGTTCGTATATGGGCCATGTTGGGTCAATAAGTAGGTCACTAGGTCAAATTGTAAGAATACCTTGTTAACACTCCTGAGGCCCCAATTTTAGTCCAATCTTCATCAAACTTAGTCAGAATGATGCTCTTGACAAAAGCTAGCTCAAGTTTGTATATGGGCGATGTTGGGTCAATAAGTAGGTCACTAGGTCAGATTGTAGAAAAACCTTGTTAACACTCCTGAGGACCCAATTTTAGTCCAATCTTCATCAAACTTAGTCAGAATGATCATCTTGACAAAAGCTAGCCCAAGTTTGTATATGGGCCATGTTGGGTCAATAAGTAGGTCACTAGGTCAAATTGTAAGAATACCTTGTTAACACTCCTGAGGACCCAATTTTAGTCCAATCTTCATCAAACTTAGTCAGAATGATCATCTTGACAAAAGCTAGCTCAAGTTCGTATATATTGGCCATGTTGGGTCAATAAGTAGGTCACTAGGTCAAATTGTAAGAATACCTTGTTAACACTCCTGAGGCCCCAATTTTAGTCCAATCTTCATCAAACTTAGTCAGAATGATGCTCTTGACAAAAGCTAGCTCAAGTTTGTATATGGGCCATGTTGGGTCAATAAGTAGGCCACTAGGTCAAATTGTAATAAAACCTTGTTAACACTCCTGAGGCCCCAATAATGGTTTAATCTTCATCAAACTTAGTCAGAATAAATTTCTTGACAAAAGCTAGCTCAAGTTCTTATATGGGCCATGTTTGGTCAATAAGTAGGTCACTAGGTCGGATTGTATTAAAACCTTGTTAACACTCCTGAGGCCCCAATTTTAGTCCAGTCTTCATCAAACTCAGTCAGAATGATGCTCTTGACAAAAGCTAGCTCAAGATCGTATATGGGCCATGTTGGGTCAATAAGTAGGTCACTAGGTCAAATTATAGAAAAACCTTGTTAACACATATGAGGGGATCCATTTTAGACCAATCTTATCAAACTGGCTCAGAATGATGCTCTTGACAAAAGCTAGTTCAAGTTTATATATGGGTCATTTTGTGTCAATAAGTAGGTCACTAGCTCGAAATATAGGAAAAAATCTCTTTTAAGAATAGAAGCTCCAGTTTGCCAAAATCAAGCTGAGTGTACATCATTTTCAGGTGAGCGTCCAGGGCCTTCATGGCCCTCTTGTTTTTTTTTTGTGGCCTGTTCCACTTCCTTTTGCTTTAATTAGCTGCTATTAAAATCACACATTAATTAACTTTTGTGGTTATGTCCCCAAAAAATTTTGTCTCTAAAGATTTACTGGTAAGGGTACATGTGTCTCTAAGTTTAAAAAACCGAGGGAAAACACTGCTATTGACATTTTACTTGCCAAATAAATTGATTGGGTTTGCTCTGGGCTATGTGGTTTCCTTAAACTTCTTAGTACTTAGTAAGGATTGAAAGAAAACGGAAAAAAATATGAATGTAACAAAACATTTCATTACTCATTCTAACGAAAAAAAATTTTTTCTATTTTTTGCAGAATTTAAGAAGAACAACAGTTAACAGATATAATCAATTAGTGCATAGACTTTTTAGTAATTAGGAAATCATTTTAGTTTTACTGCATCTTATAGATTTTTTTTTAATTGTTTAAATATCATAATCGTGCCTAGCTTGGTTTCTTGATAAAAATATTTCTATCATTCATCGTCAGATTATTATATACATGTATTTTTATTTTTATTGACTTGGTTTTTTTTTTTGCTACAAGTAAGGGGCTTTAACTGGTTTGGGACAGAAAATCCTTTGTACAAAATTATGTACTTTTGTACAAGTATTTTTGAAAGTGTCTGTGAAACAGCAAGAGATTTATAATAAATTAGTCAGTGTTGTTTGAACCATGCAAGTTCCCCTTTATGTTCCATTAGCAACTTGTAATTTAACAATATTCTGTGCAAGGAATGCCCGTTATAACAGTTTTAAACACAAAATGTAATTTTTTTAATAATTAATTCTATAATTATAAACAGTGACCAGAGGTGATTTTATTTTGGAAGTTTTTAGCCATGAGTTTGTCTGTATTTGTAAACAATTTTGCAGAAAAATAGATGGATTTACTTGCATTCAAAGATGGCATGACCATTTCTATGTTCTTTTAGTATTTTGGTGTATAATGAGAATGGCAACCAAGTTTTTGGCCCAACATGAAGATAATCATGCAAACAAAAGTCCTCAAAGCAGCTGAAAGACTACCCTGTATTTTTATTTGCCACTGGATATAAAATAAAAAAAAATTACTTTTTTATACATATTCCACCATTGATTGGTTAATGATAGCTTTATCTTCACTGATTGGTTGTTTTTATATATACTGAACCTATTGATTGGTTACTTACAATCAATGTATCAGTTACTGATTGGCCATTGTTATGTAATATATAGATGTTGGTTTTGATTGGTCTGAAATCATCTTAATTCCTATTCATAGGATGATTGTACATTCCTGATTTTGATTGGATATTGACAATTTAAATATCATTGATTAGTTAATAGCCATTTTTGACTGACTGTTTTCTCTTTAGCAAGTGGTTGTTCTATAAATTATAATTTTCAACCTTTTTTTACCAATTGGACCACAGACAACTACTAGTACTTTGTTTTTGACTGGTAAATTGTTCATAACACATTCTTGATGAACAACAGTGTTTGTAGAAGTTACTGGTCTGTTGAGCACTTTACCAATTGATGACAATTGAAAAGCTATACTCTGATCTGATTGGTCACAAATAAAAGTGGGAAAATATCAGTTAATGGAAATGTCTCTTACTTGACAGAATACAGTATATACTACATGCCAATGCATTTATTGGCCAATGATAGTTTTGATGCCATTGAATGGTCACTCTGATAATTTGCTCAGTTCTTGATTGGTCACTCTAATAATTTGTTCAGCTGTTGATTGGTTAAACTGATAATTTGTTTAGCTGTTGATTGGTCTTTGATAGATAAAATCAGGTGACTATAAGTTTTCTGGTGTGATTGGTTAATAATAATTATCTTGGTAAGCTAATTACACAATCATATTACGCAGGAGTTTAATTGGCTTATTTTTTATATATGTATGTATAAACGCAGTGCGCAATATTTCATGTACGCCATTTCTGTATATATGTTTTTATTTCATTAGTGCTTAAAATATCTTTATGATTTTATCCTTTTCTTGATTTTTATTTGGTTTTATTGAAATTGTTAGGAAATTAAGTAAAAAACAGAAAGGATCAAGTCGGGACGACTTACAAAATAATAAATAATTTGAAACAGAAATCAGTGCATATGTGTTTTATTATTATTAACACTCTGTCCACAGATCTCTAAACTGAAGGTGTACATGCATATACATGTAGAAAGTCATGTCAAGTGTAAAATAGGGGCCTTGGTGCCCAAGTGATCTAAGGAGCCTGGCTTAAGATCACAATGCCTCTTATCACTTACATATGGGTTCAAACCCTAGTCAGGACAGATTGAAGTGAGAGTAGGTATATCAGTTTCCCTACCAGTTGTTGGTGTGATTTGCAATTCCTCCTACACCCACGAACTCACCACCTTGATATAAGTAGATTCTTGACCGGGACATTAAAAAAAACTACTTCCCTCTGTTTATACGAATCTATGATCTGGTCAAAACCTGTTGCTCCTCTGCAGGTTGTTTTTTTTTTTTTTTTTTTTTTTTTTTTTTTTTTTTTTTTAATGAAATTTGGCAGAATGAATCTCTAAGGTGATACCTTTCAACTGAATGTCAAGAAAAGATAGAGATCAGTCCCTTCTAGAATGGGGTCCTTCGGATGCGACCTTGAAAGCCGATGCCCCGTGTCACGGCAGGCGTTGCACGTTAAAGAACCCTTCCTGCACATTGCCGTAAGCGCACTGCAAAGGTCAAAATATCTGCCACTTCACCTATAGCTGTTGACGTCTCGATATAATTGAATATTCTTGCCTGGGACGTAAGAACCCATTAAATCCCTTCTAGAATGAGCCTAGGCATTTGTGTCAAAATTACATTTCAGATATTATCGAGCAACTATATACAATCTTGTCAGTCAAGAAGTCCTATCTCATTGACCCACACACACACACACACATATATACATACATATATATATATAAATATATATATAGTCAAACCTGCCTTAAAGGCCACCTCTCTATAAGGACCACCTGTTTATAAAAGGCCAATAAAATTCTATCCCAGCTGTTCTTTATTCATATTAATTGAACTTGTATATAAAGGCCACTTATACTGATTCCCATGGGTAGCCTTTTTAGAAGGTTTGATTGTATATATATATATATATATATATATATATATATATATATATAATTATGATATGATTTAATTCTTAGCATAATAAAAATAATTTTTTAAAGATTCCATTTTTATTATTTTTAACATAATATTGTAATGTTTAACACAATTGGTTCGTACAATATTGTCATAAACGACAATAATTCCTACTGGTATTCTGGTTATCTAAATTATCGATCAACATTTATTTTTAGAAAAAGTATTGTTAATTTAAAAAACAATAACTTTTCGCGTATACTACGTTATAACGCGTAACTATTTGTAACTGTTGCTTAACCATGTTGTAGCAAGTAACTCACCTTATCACATTATTACGCGTAACTATCAAGTAACTGTCGCTTAACAACGTTATAATGCGTAAAAAGTAACTTTCACATAATCACATTATAACGCGTAACTATCAAGTAACTGTCGCTTAACCACGTTATAACGTGTAACAAGTTACTGTCGCTTAATTTAGATATAAAACGTAACTGACGTTTAACCACGTTATAACTCTACTAATAAATTACTTTCGCTTAACCACGTTATAACGCATAACTATCAAGTAACCGTCGCTTAACCACGTTATCACTTGTAACTGTCACTTAACCACGCTATAACGCGGAGATATCAAATAACTTTTAAGTATTAAACTGTCGCCTAACAACGACATAACGTGTAACTGTTAATTTACTAAAGCTTCCAATTTTACAGCATTTTTTTTTTAAATTAACCAAAAACTTTCTTTTTCTATCAACCATATCAAAGTTCGGGTCAATCCTCTCTCTCTCTCTCTCTCTCTCTCTCTCTCTCTCTCTCTCTCTCTCTCTCTCTCTCTCTCTCTCTCAGCTATGTCTTTTCTGTTTTTCTTCTTTGTCACGTTCCGACATCAAAAGTCCGGTCTTAGCATCGTGGAAATCTGGATTAATTGAGAGACTACTGTTCATATCCCTTATTGCTTCGTCAAATCTACCTACAAAGTAATTAAAAACAAACAGTTGATACAGAGTAACATCATCAAGGTCCGCATAACAAAGCAGGGACAGACGTGCGACTGTCATATGATCAAAAACCTACATGGGACAACGTTGCAATTCATTCACTCGTTAAAACACGAGTTTCTCATTAAGTTGGAATCACGGTGGTCGAATGGTCTAACGCGCGCACTTAGGATCACACCTCTCACCGCCAAGGTTCGAATCCTATTCTGTCAGATCCTTGTGTGTCAGTTCGCTTGTAGTGTTTTTCTTGGCATTCCGGTTTCCTCCACCAACCCAGGACTGACCGCCTTGATATAAATGAAAGAATCTTGACTTGGGCGTAAAAAAACAGTTATCCAACCCGATGTATACAAAGTTACACGTTCAACTTATACGCATGGTGTCTATCATAACATTGTTTTGGTTGGTTGAAATAATCACGGTTATTAAAACTACCAAGTCAAGACTATTTCAGTCTCCTAGTTCGGAATGGCATTTGAACCTAAGAAAACCACTGAACATCCGAAAGGGAAGTGACAATCCTTCTCGCCATGTGCCGGTTTCGCATTGACAATATGGTCAAAGTGCTTTTTCCTTTGTTGTCAGTTGTAATATTATACATATATATATATATATATATATATATATATATATATATATATATATATATATATATATATATTGAATATTTCATTGTTTACAATGTCCATGTATAGTTGCTTTTGAAGTCGCCGTCACTTAAAAAAAAATATGAGACAAGAAATGAAATGTAGATGAACTTCCTGTTTTGAAAGCGGGACCAGGTGTCCCGGATGGAATGGTGTAGAGAAATGGTGTTTAATGCCCATGTCAAGATTAAATAACTTATTTGGGGGCGTTCAGTTCTTGGAGGTAAAAGAAGTCAGAGTTCACGATGAAAGAAGTCGACCTTTCACAAGCAGACAAACTATCTCGCACTCAGATCTGCTCTAGAATGATTCGAACCGCAGTGACCTTTTACTCGGATCTGTTCTAGAATGATTCGAACCGCAGTGACCTTTCACTCGGATCTGCTCTAAAATGATTCGAACCGCAGTGACCACTTCCCTCGAATCTGTTCTAAAATTATTTGAACCGCAGTGACCTTTCCCTCGGATCAGCTTTAGAATGAATCGAATTGCTGTGACCTTTATGCACCCGCTTTAGTTAGATCTACCACCAGACGTCGTTTGTCGTGTCAACCGTAAAACTACACGCGTCTATTCTAACGTAACACCTGTTTAACTAACCATGTACAGAGATATTGATTTTTCTTAGGAACTTACAGCAAACTCGGATATACCCAGGTATGAACCAAGTTGCATAAAAAAATCTATCTTATCTGGGTATCAGTAGACAACTTCCAAAATTGTTGCTTCAAAATTAAAGCTGCATTAAGTTTTCCAAAGAAAAAAAATAAATCGGTGCTAATCTAATAAATGATGTTCCTAATGAACGATGTTGCATTTGGTTCAACGATAAAAGCTCGAATAAATACAGAAATTACAGTATTTACCCAGTGAGATGCAGCATTTAGGATCTAATATTAGAACATGGTTACGTCATCAAAACTCGGGTCATTTAAACACAACTTTGAAAATGTTGAAATACGATAAATTAAAAACAGAACTTCGTTGAATTTGTCATTTGTGACTTAGTAAGGGAAAAATAACACCATTTCAAATACATCTGGATATTAATGAAGGACATATAATGCAATCTGTCATGTTTCACTTTCGATTCTAGGCTTTTCCGTACATCCGTGCGCATGCTCCAAGCTCATAATTACCATCGTAGAACACTGACCAACCGGTCAGAGGATTCCGTTTATTTACAGCTAAAAGAAATGAAATTTTAGAAAATGAATGTCACGGATCGTGGTTAGAAGATATTTACTTTTAAAAAAATATTTTTTAGAAAATCAAAAAAAATTCAGAAATTTGGTAAACTTAATGCAGCTTTAAGTGGAAGCATTTTAAGTAATTACGAGTTGTTTGAAAATCGAACTTTTCGCCAATGGCTTTGATTTTGAATTTCTATTAAAATAATGCATACAAAATCAGCACATGACAGCTCTATAAATGGCGTTTAACGATCAATCGAGATAATGGAACTTATACCTATGTTATAAGTTATGGAATGAGGATAAATCCAGGCAACCGCCGAACTCCCAAAAAGTAACTGACAGTTTTTTCGCACTATAGTCCATTCAGTATAGCGGGAAGGTCAATGACTCTGATTTCACGTTTACACCACTTGGACAACCAAGCCCAATAAGGTACGGATTTTTTCTTTAAATTTATACCTAATCTGTAATGTATCATTCCCCGGTTGTAATAAGTGACCGCTGAATCCTGGACAATGGTCAAGCTTGTACTATAATCTTTAACTGCTCCATCAAAATCTACTTTCTTGTACTTTAAAAATCCTCTGTTATTATAGGCTAACGACAATTTCTCTTTTCTGAAAAAAAATATGATATGTTAATTGATAACAATAAATAGAATGATGATGATGATGATGATGATGATGAAAGCTATCATGATAACATGTTAGACTGGCTTGCTAACGATGGTCAGTACAAAGTGGACAATTCAATTTTCACAATGAAGCAATTTATAAACCATTCGATTATATCATTTAAAAAAAAAAAATATCTTTCGCGCGTCGAATTTTGATAATATCCGCAATAGTGCGACGTCTGTAGGGTTTGATGAAGTCGCTCAAAATAATAGGTCTATATATATTTCAATCATGAGTACTAGTAACCGCGTGCTATTTCTGTTTCTGTTTCATATTTATGTTGAAATCAAAACGCCGGACTATATCCGACATTTCTGAGTATAATATGCAGTGTGATAAAATTCTGTATGCTATTATATCAACTTTGAATTTACTTGAAACTTAAATATTCCAAAATTATATATATTTTATTCAAGTCTTATTTAAAAATCGCCATCTCTTAATGTCACCAAAAATGGATAGTCTAGGTTGTCGCTGAAGCAGACTGAAAAGAAGAAGAAGAAGAGAGAGAGAGAGAGAGTGTGTGTGTGTGTGTGTGTGTGTGTGTGTGTGTTGCAAAATTCCACTAATATCGAGACAAAAAGTCCAGATATTTTGGAGAAAACTAGAGGCGATGTAAAACCATCTACCTTTGGTTAGCGAACCAACGAAAAAAGAGAAAGACAGAATTCCCGGCACAGGCGTCTGACAGAGAAAAAACTTCAACATCAGGGTTGGAAAACTTGTCTGTGTTCAAGTAGGGAAAGACAGTTTTGTGTGCTGACCGACACGAAGAATGGTAAGATGGTTTGAAAAAATAAGTCAAATTATAATATGTACATGTATTTTAAGTTTTCGGAATTTCATTTTGGATTTGATTCCTTTGTGAATCATCCTTTAGGTCGCCAAGACTTATTTCTTAATTTATGTGTTAACTTCATTTGGAGTGACTTAATCCAATCTCATCATTGACATTGATTTGCTATGCAAGTGTAAACGGGCAAAATGTTTTAAACACGAAATTGCCACTTCACCGGTAGTACACCTTTTGACGGACTTGGCTATATTATTACTTACGTATTGTTTTTATCACAATTATCTCCATTAATTAATATCCGTGTAGCATTTGTGATCAACTGATCATACATTTTAATAGCCTCTTGCTCTTGTCCTAATTTCTCAAATATCAAAGCCTGGTCGTACAAATCATTTACTTCCATCCTAAAACGTTGAATTAGAATTTCCAGGTATGGAATGCACACTAACACCGTCATTTGATTTTGATTCAGGATTAATGGAAGTTATCTTTCTTGGTACTTTAGTTGGAAAAATTTTGCGACATGAAATTCACGCGAAGTACCATATTGGCAATAAATGTGTAATTATATTTATGCGAATTCTTAGAATTAAAAACACCGTCGCTTATATTAAGGTACATGATCTTAAAAAAAATAACAATAATAATAAAAATAATAAAATAATAAAATAAATAAAATAAATAAATAAATAAATATAAAATAAATAAATAAATAATAATCATATTTACATACACACAAACCGTTTTTAACGAAATAACAGAACAGGCGCAAGGTTTGTTGTCTGTATCCTAACGTTTCTCCCCTGTAGTTGTTCGGAAATACTTATATGCATTAAAGTGAATTTTGTAACCAGTACAAGTAGCTCAACTTTCAGGTCTAAAGTGTCAATATAGAATTATTGTCAAAGGATCAATATACATGGACTGTCAATACAGAATCATTGTCAAAGGATCCATATACATGTACTGTCAATACAGAATCATTGTCAAAATAATCCATAAACATGTACTGTCAATATAGAATCATTGTCAAAATAATCCATATACATGTACTGTCAATACAGAATCATTGTCAAAGGATCCATATACATGTACTGTCAAAACAGAACCAATGTCAAAATGATTCATAAACATGTACTGTCAATATAGAATCATTGTCAAAATAATCGATATACATGTACTGTCAATACAGAATCATTGTCAAAATGATCCATATACATGTACTGTCAATACAGAATCTTTGTCAAAGAATCGATATACATGTACCGTCAATACAGAATCAATGTCAAAGGATCCATATACATGTACTGTAAATACAGAATCTTTGTCAAAGAATCCATATACATGTACTGTCAATACAGAATCATTGTAAAAATAATCCATATACATGCACTGCCAATACAGAATCATTGTCAAAGAATCCATATACATGTACTGTCAATATAGAATCATTGTCAAAAGGATATATATATAAATGTACTTTCAATATAGAATCATTGTCAAAACAATTCATATACATTGGCTGTTGATATAGAATCATTGTCCATGGATCCAAATAAACAATTAAATGCCATCAAAATTAATGTTTAAAATATTGAGAGCAATGCTTGAGATTATTAGTAGTGCTTTACGCCCCATTAGAGATTAATTCACTTATATTGAGGTAGGCAGTTCAGGGATGGTGGAGAAAACTGAATTTCAGGAGAAAGCAATCAAAATGTTTTTTTTTTTTTCAACACCTAGGTGAATGGTGAGATACAAATAAAGAGAAACACAAATTTTTTATGTTGTATCATGCATTAAAAACATAATACCTTATCTATTTGTCATACAACTCAAGATTAATTTTACTGATTTAATGGAGTTTTACTTTCCAGTCTAAGAATATTTTACTTATATCGAGACCAGTCACATATAGGTTAAGTGCCAGAAATTCTTACCTTAACAATGCACAAAGGGTGATGTGTAGAGATGGTTCCATAGTGTGCCATGCCTGCTGTGACACATGGGAATAAGTTTTTAAGGTCTCCCCCAAAAGACCATGTGACTTTCATTTCTTAATAGCTTAGTGCTTGGCAAAAAAACCCAGTCACTATCAATTTTTAAGTCTTAGCCATTCTTGATCTGGGTTCCTACTTTATATACGAAGCAAGCACTCTATCAACTGAGCTACCATAGTGGTTTCATACAACAAAAAAGGAATGAATATTATCATTGATATCACAAATATTGTTGATGTCATAAAAATTAGATATCATATTGACATCACATGGTTGATATCATACATATCTTTTATATCACAAATATTGTTAATGACATAATGGTGATATCATAAATATTTTGACATCACAAAGATTGTTGATATCATACGTATTGTTGATTTAAATATGGATGATGTCATAAATATTGTTGATATTATAAATAATTTTGATATCATAAATACCACTGATACTATAAATATCGCTGATGACATAATAATTGTTGATATAATAAAATATGGCTGACATCATAAATATTGTTGATATAATACATAATTTTGATATCATTAATTTTTTTTATATCTTTCTATCATTGATATTGTTGATATCATTAATATCACTGATATCATTGTTGATATCATTTATATAGTTGATATCATAACTATCTTTGATATCAATAACATTGTTGACACCGTTTATATTGTTGATATCATAAATATTGTTGACATCATTAATATGGTTGATATCATTAATATTGTTGACATCATAAATATTGTTGATATTATTGTTGATATCATAAATATTGTTAATATGATTGTTGACACCATTAATGTTGTTGATATCAAAAATATTGTTGATATTATTGTTGACATCATAAATGTGGTTGATATCATTAATATGTTTGATATCATTAATATTGTTGACATCATAAATATGGTTGACATCATAAATATGTTTGACATCATTAATATGGTTGACATCATAAATATGGTTGACATCATAAATATTGTTGATATCATATGGTTGACATCATAAATATTGTTGGTATCATAAATATTGTTGATATCATAAATATGGTTGATATCATAAATATGGTTGATATCATCAAGTTTCTCTTTACAAGAAACAAAATGGATTGCTTACTAAGAATAAAACAAGCCTTAAATTAAACAAAAAATTAAGGACTTGTAATTTTTCCAAAATTTTAATATTCACGAACAAAATTACATCTTTTATTTGTGATATGACCATCCATATCTAAATTTCTGTCATATGACAGGTTTAACAAAATTATCTTTCCAAATATTGTTCATTCTAACATTTCAAAATGAAAGAGAATTATCTTATCAAACATTTTCATTCGAACATTTCAAAATGAAAGAACCTTTTCTCGCAAACATAATAACATACACATACTTGTATATAAACAACAGAATTGACCTAGTCACTGGTTACAGAAAATATGTCCCCTACCGGAATAATATGCACTTTTACATAAAACAATATAAAACAAACAATGTGAGGATTATTTATAAAAAAATTTATAGATGATGATATGCAATCACAATCATGCAAGAAATGAAGATAATTTCCTTAACAGACATCCCCCCTACACACACACATGCACACACACACACACACACACACACACACACACACACACACACACACACACACACACGCACTCTCTCTCTCACACACACACACACACACACACACACACACACACACACACACACACACACACACAATCGTTATTTAAAATTATCATGAATATTAAATTTCACACTTTTAACTAAATTCATTGGATCAAAAGCGAACACATCAAAAGTATATTTTTGGCTAGTCAGGAAAAAAAAGGGGGGTGGGATGTAATCATGAAAATATGAGAAAACATGAAATATGAGACTGTGAAAAAATTGGGTAGACAATAACAGTAACTGCTTGATTGACAAACATGTGATAGTGAGAGTTGGGCAAGAAAATGTTTTAGTTATCTTTCAAACAGAGCATGTGTATTTATTGGCAATAAAATTGTTTTATAGTGAAGTTTGTATAATTCAGAAGTTGTTATTTAACTTCTATTAACAACATAATTTCACTTTTAAGGGGGGGGGGGGTATTTTACGTGCATGACTGACAATTGAACTGTTAAGCAATTGTAAATAAATTGTTGTCACTTTAAAAATTTTTAAGGAACTACTAAAAAGAACAAAGCAAAAACCGGATTTATACCTCTCTGGCTGGATGACTGGGTTAAAAAAAAACACAAGCCCTGTCAAATGAGCATGAGGATAAAAATTTGTCCCATAATCCCCTTAAATGAAACTAAACAAAGTCACTTCATTTTCAGTACGAGAGTACTCATTGAATCTACTGAGTGCTTTAAGAGATGATTACTTCTAGATGACACCAATTTCAACAATATTTACATGTATGTCTGTCATTTTTTCAGGAATATTTGCAGATTTAACATGGCAATTAACAGTCAAAGAAATGTCTCAAACCAAAATGCTGTGAAAATTAAACACAAAATCATGTAACAACACATTTGATGATTATCTGGTATCCTTCAAATATTCAAGACTTGAAAATCATACTGGTGCTGACACCACAAAATTTTTCTTTGGACCAATCCACTTTTCCATAACCAGAGAATAAGTGCGGTAGATGTTTTCCAGAAATGGAATAACACATTGGGTCCAAGAGCACTAATATTTTTCAAAAATTGGGATTAAAATAGACTTTCCAAAACTTAAATATACATGCACAGCATAATTGTTATCATTAAAATGAAGGTTTGTGGAATAATCCGAGATCATTGTCATTCAAACTTGAGTGTGCATTATATGTGTTTGGTTACAAAAAGTTCCATAAATATTGCAGATTAACTGATGATATCCTTCATCTGTCTATCATCTGGCATCAAACACAATCACTGGTTTAAAGTCAAGGTAAAATATAAAATTAAGAGCAGTCTTTTGACATTTGTGACAACTTTGATCAAAATCCGTTCATATATGTGGAAGTAATTGAGAGGACACAATGTTGGGATGGACAGGCTCACAGATTGTTATATACCCCCAATGTATAAAGTTGAGGGGTGTAAGTCATAAGTTGAGGCAAATAGGGTGATTCCTACATACCAGGGTCTGACCCAAGACTTGAAAATGGGAAGTGACTGTTCTTTCACCTAGCACTCTACATTACAAAATGAAAGTCATGGTTCTTTTGGAAACTTAAAACATAGGAAGTCCCATGTCAATGCAGGCGCGGCACGATAAAGAACCCTGCTGTATAATGCCATCAGTGCAACACACAGGCAAAATTTCTGTACTTTCGTCTGTAGCTGGCGACATCTCGATATAAGTGAAATATTCTTGACTGGGATGTTAAACACCATTACTCAATTACTACATACCACTACTTCTACATACCACTTAATGTGAAAAAAAAGTTTAGGGGGTTTCAATCTGAATATCAATTATTTCAGAAAAATGTATACACATCTTCAATCAATTTATCATAAAGTTATGTCACATGCAAAAATACTTTCTCAAATAATCTTAAAAGAAATAATAAGTAACCAATATTATTATTTTCTACACTGCTACTAGCAATTTCCCTTTATCGTTCCTTAAAAGTCAAGATCTGTACAATTTGTTGGCCTGTGTGCCACATCAAACCTTGAATGTTTTCCAGCATATATTATACTCATGTGTTATTCTATGTTTCACCAAATTTAAAAGTACAAGTAGCCAAATTTCCAAAAATTGTAAAACTATAGTCCTTTATAAAGTATTTTTTTCATAAATTTGCTGAAATAGGTCATTTTTAAAAGAATTTCTCAGAAATGGCGATTTTAGCTACCAGCAATTGAAACATAGGTTAATGTTACTTTTAATTTCCAAATGGTATATCTACTTTTATTAAAGTCTGAACCATACCAAAACGGTTTGTAGGGGTGATCAGGTTAATAATCTCTGAACCATACCAAAAGGTTTGTAGGGGTGATCAGGTTAATAATTTAAGTCAAGATAAAGGATACTTCTTTTTGTTCTCTTTTTATACATGATTCTGTAGCCACATTCTCTACATCTGATTGGGTCTCTGGCTTTTATCTCATTTTCTTGATGGCATTCTGAAAGAAAAATTTTATGGTATGTTTAATTAAGAGCCATGAATGGCCTGTAACAATATGTTGTGTCTAATCAAAAAATCTGAGCAACTTTCAGCAGGTGTGTGTGTGTGTGTCATTTACTTACCACCACAAATGTAAATCATAGTTTGTTGTTTTGGGGGTCCAGGTGCATTTTCTTTTGCTTGGTCCATTCTTAAAGCCTTACAAAACCAACCTTCTTTATGTTGTGTTGATGGACAAAGTTCAGTGTTAATATAACCCTGAAAAAAAATAATTCAAAGTTAACACGATGAAAACAATTTTCAAAAATTACATTTTTTTTTAAAAATTTTATTTTAAATTGTATTCGAGTGAAGACTGATGATTGTTTTTATTTCAGTTTTTATATTCTAATTTATCAGACTATGTAGTCCAAAAAACTTGGCATGTATTAACTGTATAAGTTTGACATTAAAAGTCTCAGGTTAAAAGCCCTACAGTAACAAAAGGCTAAATAACTAAGTAATCTAATGTGTCAGTTTTATAGATCACAGCACATCTATAACCATCTAGGTCCAAAACTACTTTTGCCTGATTCTACTGTGAAGAGGTTTGTCCATTTGCAATTCGCTTGCCAAGTCTTGTGCCTTTCTCCAGCACTTACGTTTACCCCACTTTTCTTAAACTGGTTGCCTAGAAAAACAAGCCCTGATTTTCAAAAGGCAACAGTGTACCCTTCAGTGTAGCAAACAAAATTTACTGTAATGCCACATTAAAAGCATCTTTAAAAATATAAAAATAAGCAATATCATCAATAACAGCCTTTCTCATATACTTAAAAAAACCATCTTATGTATTGATGGACAATATATATTGTCCAAGATATGATGTAATCATCTGAATTACCCATCATATTTATAATTTTATACCTACTTGCTTATTCCAAGTTTATTTACAGTTAAGACATGTATGTGGTATTCAAGATAGAAGGACATGTTTTTTTTTATAGAAACAATTCAGCAGAAAGAAAATTTATACTAGGCATATATATATATGCATGTATATATATACATATACTAGTATATATAAATTGTATTTTAAATTTGTAATTTGTACAGGTTTACCAAGTTATAACAACATGTCCATCAACTACAAAATCTGTCTAGTGTCCCAGATTAATGGCAGATTCATAAGGATTAAATTGCCACAAGGTCGAAAACCTATCACCAATTTAATAGATAAGGTATATGAGACTTTCAGTAAGTTATTGCTTTAAACAATTTATGATTATCATGCCTACTACTATAAACACTTCTGTCAAATTGACATGGGGGAAATCTGTGATAAAAAGAGATGGCAACATGCCCTGAATTACCACTTATTAGACAGCACCATTGTGCAATTTTTGTAAGTCTTACAGGTCACAGTTAGAGAGTGAAGTTTTTTTTTCAATTACATAAATGCAGCAGTGTTAAAAATCGTTGTTTTTTAATATTTAGGTGTTGTTATCTTTATTTTGTTTCACGAATACATTATATTTCTTTAAATCCTTTAAGAAACACAGATTTTTCACCACTCTTTCATAGCTGTCAAGGGTTTTCAAAGTTAAGTGTGTGACAACCTGAAACCAAGACATCCCCCCTCCACCGAATCGGTATATAATACCGGTTCTATGAGTTTAGTGTCAGCCGCTGAAAGCGTTAACAAACTTTTAACCAGCAACTTTTAAAACGTTTTAAATGGCGCTGTTGTAACTTATAATGATAGATCTATGTTGTCAGTTTTTAATTTCGGAGTGATTATTCACACATACGGTAGAATAATGCATGTTGTTGGCTGGCATTATTTACACGTACACATGCACAGTACGATAACTTATATCAGCCGTATACGGACAAGGTGTATGTTCAATGAAGTATATCGGACCTATGGTCCAATGATTTAATATGATACGATGAGTAATATAAGAATACATGAAATAAATTATCTAACTTATTAAACCATTTAAGATAAAATTATTACTAAATAAAAAGTTTGATAACGACAATATGTATAGAATTAAAAAATTATTATTTATAATAATAAAATAATCATGTATAATAAAAAAAAATCATGTATAAGAATAAAATAATCATGAATGATAATAAAATAATTATGTGTAATATACTAGGTAAGATTAAAAATATATCATTAAAATATATTAAAAACAAATAAATTGATTATTAAACGTGAAAAATTTGATAATGACAATACTAATTATATTAAAAATGTTATATATAGAATTAAAAAAAATAATTGAAATACACTAGTTAAAATTAAAAATAAATTATTACAAATTATTTATTAAGAAAAATAATTTATTATTAAGTAAAATTAAAATTTAAAGACATAATCAAATCAAGACGTGTGTACGGATAAAAAATTAAGTTATTAATTCATGAATAGTGTTCATGAATCGTATTCAACTAGTTAACGCAATCGTTCGCTTTGATTACTATTGTGATAAGGACATGATCACAGGAGTCCGCTAATGAAATAATGTAATTAATGCCTTGAACACAGGATGCTGAGTAATTAATTGAGCGTTCGTGTCAACGTAATTAATTACCTTTGAACATGAAAATGAACACAAAAATGAAATTGACTGCAGAATGCTAACAGACGAGGTTTTGACGGCGACACAATCTCTGCTAAAATCTCAATTCAAAATTCAGGGTTTCAAGACAACTTTGCATTCGCAAAATATAAACTTATTCACACCCGTTTCTGGTCCTATGGTTCAAATTTTATTTGAAGGTCCAATAGTTAGGACATTGGATTGTAGTTTCAATGATCGATTGTGAAGACAATCTGTGCAAATCTGTGCAATTTTGAAAAGTGAAAACAAACATATCGAAATAAACCATAAACTAGTACAACAACAATCTGGTAGTTTAGACTTGCGGTTTATTTGCAATTGAAATCAGTCTTGTTATCTGTTTTGGAAAAGACCCGGCAACGTTCTTCTTTTATCAACAAGAAATGAGAGCACATTTGGTAAAATGCTTAGAACAATCTGAATTTACCCCATTTCCACATTTCATAAAGCCAAATAGACGTAACATAACAAAACATGGTCGGCAAAATATAGAAATATATTGCCGTTGCACGAATATGTATGACCAGAAAACTGACGAGATGGTTGAATGTACTGTAATTGCGGTGAATGGTTCCATGTATCTTGCGTAGACTCTGGACCAATTGAGTCTTTGGCAAAGTCTGATTCAACTTATTTTTGCAGCGATTTTTGTAATATGGAAAAACAATTGAATGAGTTATTAAAAGTACTCTGTAAATAGTAGTTAAGTGATTTTTGAAATAATCATTTCATAAATAAATTTGTAAGGCCGGCACAATTAATTATCTGAGGTGATCAGTTGGGGCTTTATTCGTGAGATCCACATTCTATGTGCAACTTCAGATATATTGATTGTCCATAATTTTTTTTCATATATTGGTTATCCATTTTAAACAAAACACAATTAAAAAAATTCAAAATAAACAGTAAGTTTTTATTAAATCAAAATCATCGGGATGGATAACTAATCAAATAAATGTATCCCCTGAGAATCACGTCCTCGTCGTGGGATCTGGAAACATGACAAGTTATTATATGAAATATTATACAATTACAAAAATATTCATTAGCAATATGATGTTTTAAATAAATAAATATATCAGTAATTATTATATAATATATAAATATTTATATAATATTGCATATGATAACTCTTCATGGCTAAGTGTTCTCTATAATATTAAACAAGTTATTAAATGCAATATTATACAAATCTTACAAAAATATTCATTAGCAATATGATAAATATTTAAATAAATAAATAAATATATCAATAATTATTATATAATTTATATAATATTGCATATAATAACTCTTCATGGCTAAGTGTTCTCTATAATAATAAGCGTATTAAATAGTCCAATATACTTCATTGAACATACACCTTGTCCGTATACGGCTGATATAAGTTATCGTACTGTGCATGCATACATGTGAATAATGCCAGCCAACAACATGTGTTATTCTACCGTGCGTGTGAATAATGTCGGCCTTTTAATTTCTCGGTAGTTTAATTATGTGTGTTTGTGAAAATTTAGCTTGCAAGCGTGACTAACATCCAATATGCATGTGACTTGGCAGTCAAGCAAGTATGCAGAGTAAACAGGAGTAAATGGGAAATATATACAAATGCACCATTTTATCCCTGTAAGACTA
The DNA here is from genome assembly GCA_029721355.1 of Tegillarca granosa. Taxonomy (NCBI): domain Eukaryota; kingdom Metazoa; phylum Mollusca; class Bivalvia; order Arcoida; family Arcidae; genus Tegillarca; species Tegillarca granosa. The sequence goes on from CM056610.1 coordinate 3,096,209, forward strand.
AACAATTTACCTATAGCCATATTTTTTTTAAAATTCATTCAGCTCTTAAAACTGCATCCAAACCAAACGTAGGCTAAAACATTTTTTTATTTTTCTCTATAAATTCTCCCATTTCCTAACTTTCACTCCCGTTTACTCCTTATACCTACCCCTCTAAAATCATAGACAGTAAATGGGTGCTTTAAATGTTACGACTGAAATTATGGGGTTTGGTGTCAAGTGTTTGAAACTCAGGAGAACTACTTCATGGACAAAGTATATATGGAGCAATTTGAAACATGAATAATGACTGAATTTGATATTTTGACACTAACAAGGATTAAAGAAACTAAAACCAAATAAAAACGTACTTAATGTACCTCTAGATGATCTGAAACGATTTACACAGACAGCATGCCGGATGTTTCAGAATAATTAGTACCCCTTACTTCATTTATTTTTAAGGTCGTGTTGCAAATCAACTTTTAAAACTTGGATTTTCGGGTTAAGAAATTCTAAATCTCGTGAGATGTCAACAATTATTTTGAAGTCTCGCGTTTGTTTATTCTTACGCAACGACAATTTTGATTGGTTGATTCAATCACTGGCGTGTATTTTGAAAGAAGAAATTAGGAAGAAAATCATATGAATATTTTTTTTTTTGAAAACAAGAAACGATGTTATTTTTCACATTATTTTCGTTCAAATAGAAGATTAATGTCATAATTGACACAGATCGACGACAATTTAAAAGAAAACAGGTTTCTTTTTATTTAAAAAGTAAGTTTAAAAATTTGAATGTATGAAGCGGATGCTTCCCGCCTGATATCATTTCACATTTGCCCAGATGACTGCATAATCCGAAAATATTGCAAACTTTCATTTAAAGAAAACAATATATATACGAAAGGTTAATTAAGGCAAATACTGTATTCAATAATCAGCTATCTTAATGGAAAGGTAATTTTTTATTTCTCCTGAGAAACTATTCTATCATAAAACGAAAATTCATGATTTGTGAGGGATGATTTTTTTCCAGAGAGGGATTTATTTTTTTAAATCTTTCTTGCTAAGTACCAGTATATATCCTTTGTTGGAATTAAAAAATCATATTATAGGCCTAGATCTAAAACTGTGAATTACATCCAACTCCATGGGTCTTGTTATGATCTCGCTAGCAAGTCATTTTTTTTTTTTACTTTTTTACAAACTTAATGTGCCAAATATTCATTACAGTCGTAATATTCAAAAATCTTTTTTTGTGTTGTAATGCCTATGCTCACAGAGCCTTTCATATAGCACATTTTCATATTCCAGTTCATTCAGAACCCAGTGTGAGAAAATTTGTCAGTTTACATAAGGTCTATTTTCTCTGTTTACTTAGGGTTCCTCCATCATCCCAGAAATATTCCCACAAATAGAATTCCGTGGTACCATGTGGTACCTCATAGCGCTTCTGCGGTACAATTATTTCTATTGAAAATTGGAATTGCATAAACTGAAGTTTTCCCGTAATGATGTTTTTCCGGAATTTGACATAAACATTATCCATTTTAAACGCAAATGTCAAGAGGTAATGATCATGTGGTGCGTTGGTGGGTTCCATTAGGTAAGAAAGAAATCTTGACCATTGAACATGTTGAATGAAACATTTTACTTTACAACTTTTTTGTGTAACTATTGCCTCAATGAATTCAAATGATTATACAAAAGCTCTGGCTGGTAATACTAAGAAAAAATTTGGAAAGAATAAAAAAATTTGGGTCAATAGTTTTTTACATAGTACTACATTAATTGATGGAAACAGCTAAGGTGTTCTGCTCCATTGTTATGGAAGTGTAAAAAGCAATTCCCACAGATTGAGTCTTAATCCTTCAGTAATTATCAATGTGTCCATTTTTGGCACATTATTTATCTTTTCACAATTGTGGTATAAGATAGGGAAATCTCAATCCACATTCTAATAAATTATGATGTCTATTATAACTCAGATGAGCCTCATTTTGGACCAAAACATTAGACTGGGGATGGGGTTTCCCAATCTGGCATCAAATATAGTGAATGTACTTTTTCTTGAAATATTTTTTGTGGTTCTCAAACTACACTTCATATTTCATTAATACATGTATATCAACGTATCAGAAGAAAGAGTATGTAAGCTTGTAGTTTTGATAAAGGATTTGCAAGATAAAGATATCTTTCACCGACTTTTTAAATTTTTTCTATCTGGAGTGCAAAAAAGCTATCAAATTGTGCATTCATTTTCAAGACATAACTGAAAGGAAAAACTTTCTTTTTCACCCTCCACTGAAATTTTAATTTTGACTAAAAAGGCCTAAATGACAAAATTATACCATATTGAACATTTTTGTGAATTTATTATTATTATTATTATTTTTTTTTTTGGAAAACCCTGCATAGAACACATGTTTGAAGTTATATGTTATTTTTTCCATTTAAGGTGTCAGAATCATGGAGGGTTTACAGAGAAGCAAGCGACCTAGAAGATCTATGCAGCCTCTTGTTTATCATAAACAAGACAGTCTCAGCATAAACAAAATGAGAGCCTTGAGTACAAGCACACCGATTATAAGTCACAGTACTTCAAAAACGGACTCCAAGTTTTTACCACCTGTCAGGTCCATGTCAGTCAGTGTTTGTTCGACAAAAGACGACAGTGGTTATGCAGAGTCTTTGATGGAATCTGATTTCAGCAGCAACTACAGTCCATTTAATTTGAATAATTGTCAAAGTGACTGTAAATGTTCTCAAGATGATGGTAGACAATTTGAGACAAGTATATGTACAAACCTATTCCATGAAAGTTTCAATATTGACCATTCAAATATTAGTCTCAAATATGATCAGATTCTCGGTGGAGAAGATATTGACTGGGAAGTTTCTGACGATGAAAGAACAATTAGTGAAAATTTCCAGTCAACACCATCATTAGAAGATGAGCTACATAGTGTTGATGACGGGATTGGTCAAAGTCCTGACCCTTATTTGTGTACAACAAATCTCATTGAGCGATTTGATCAAGTGTTAACCAAATTCTCCCCTAATGAGCCGGACAGGCTTATAGGGAAGAAAATGGGAAGAAATTTTGTAGACATATTAAGTGAACTCATGAATAGAAATATGGACTGTGTTGTGAAAATGATATTTGATTTTTTGAGTCCGTCTGATCTTTGCAGGTAATACAATAAGTAATTTGCATTAAATTGTGTGTGTGTGGGGGGGGGGGGGGGTGAATATATGCACAAAGTCAAAGGAACTTTTTTGCCCAATTTGTTAATGTCTTAAAACTTTTTCTCTTGACAGAAATATTTTACGATATTCAGGAATTGGCACATTGATTTTCAGTTATAGTCTAAAGTAAATGAATGATATCAAAAATATGTATCCTCTCACAGTCGCTTACAAGTAGATATTACTTCAGAGGTTTTCTCATACCTAAATTTTTCTCCTAAAATATTTATTGTGGGCCAAAGGTAGCAGTGTTAAATGTGACAAAACCTGCATCAAATTGTGGGGGTAAAAAGTCCTAAGGTATATGAGTATTAAATGCATTTGTCCAGTTCAATACATAGCAGTTATCATATAATTTCTAATCCTTTTTTTTTTTCAGTGTTGTTCAAGTTAGTAAAAGTTGGAAATTAGCCTGTGATAATGACACCACCACATATAATAGGAGACAGAGATATCTGAAGAAACAAAGTCAAAGAGATGCTATCAGGAAAAAGATCCTGCAAAAGGTATTTACAAAAGACTTGTAGATATATATACAGATTACATGTATTTTGGTACATGTTGGTTGACTAAGAATGGTGTAAACCTGTAAGCTACATATATATACATGTATGTGTTTCTCGGTAGCATCATTTGGAACTGTTATAAACTTTCAACTGACAAAAATAAGCCATTGATTTTATTCTAAATGTATGATGGAACAGAAGAAATGCTACCTAGAAATGCTAATGTCTGAAGGCAGTGGTCAAACAACTGGTCAGGTAATTTTACAAGTCTGATTGTACTTCAAATTTTTGGCTTATAACTGATGGATTTAAAGGTTTTCTGTATCATCTTGTAAAGGTTAAACAAATCTGAACATTTGAAATACCTGGTAATTTGGTTTGATTTGAATTCTTTTCAGAGTCATGTATTTTGTCGAATGGCAGAGATTAATTGCAGCATTTCATACTATTTAACTTTCAGCATCTAAAAAATTATTCATTTATATTACCCAGGAAAATGAAGGTTCAACAAAGATGAAACTGCCATTAAAATTAACAAATTCTGCTGGTGAAAGAAAGCCATTATCAGGATCAGTTCAGCTGTTAGGTTGTGATATTAACAGGCCTGTCGCAGCATCCACACCTTGTAGTGCAATGGGAAACATGTTTCTTCAGGTATTAAAAGCTCAGATATAGATTTTTTTTCTCCACTAGTGTGTGTGTGTGTGTGTGTGTGTGTGTGTGTGTTGCCTTTTTGAAAAATAATAAATAATAAAACACCTGCCTTCTGTATATATCTGGCCCCAGTTTCACAATCATTCACTCAATTGAGTTTACACTCGGCTCAAATTACAAAATATTTCAATGTCAATTTTTAAGACATTACACACTTAAAATTGAATTTTATATCTAAATTGTTGTGTAGTTGTGTTGAACAAATCAAAATATTGTTAAATAAATCCTAAAATTTTTAAAATATTCATGAGCAAAAAATGGCAATAATTGAGTTGAGTGTGCACTCATTTGAGTGAATGATTGTGAAACTGGGGCCAGAAAAAGAAATCTTTAATATAATCAGGCCCAAGTTTCACAATCATTCACTCAGTTGAGTGTACACACAACTCAAATATTCTAATTTTTCTCTCATTAATATTTTAACAATTTTAAGCTTTTTGACGTGATATCATCTGTATATATTGGAAAAAAGACATCTTTACTATATAATCAGGTCTCTTAAATGAAACATTTTTAGTAATGATTAATTTTAATGTCGAAAAGATTTCAATGTGAATGGATTTATTGAAAAATTTCCAATCTTGTTCAATTAATATTATCAGGGAAAATGTCAACCTGGCTTGCACATTGATTCATTAAACACATTTGCATGTACAGATGGGGTAAAAAATTTGTTAAAAATTTGCTTCAAAATACGGCTCTTTGTTGATATTTCTTGAAAATTTTAAAATATTTTAATTTCATCATGAGCTATTTAACCATACAAATTACAATTAAATTTGGGGGTGACCGGTCTCACCTATAATTGTTTATTATCATTAAAAAAATGAGTTTATTTTGTTCTCTTTAACAGGCAGCGAATTCCTTGAAGAATGAAGAACACATTCAGAAATGTCCGAATTGTCGTTACCCAGCCAAAGTTTTCCCTGTTCAAGATCGTGGCAATTGTAAAAATGAAAACTGCTCATTTGACTTTTGTATCAATTGTTTCCATGAGTATCATGGTGCTAGGCCCTGCATAACAGCTGCAGCAAAAAAGACTAAAAAAGACACAATAGGGAGTAAAAAAAGCAAAAAGAACTTAAAGAGGTTGTAGCATTAGAAAGAGAATTTTTGTTTTTATAAACATTCCATGGATGTGCAATACATGCACCTGTAGATGAGCAACATGTCAGCACTGTGATAATCATGGCATGCCAGTTTCCATGGCAACACAATTATACAGATATTGGAAGCAGGTTCTTTCTCATTTCGATGACACAGTCAGTTATCTATAGTGCAGCCAGATGCTACAAAACTAAGCTGTAGACTGGAATCCATTCCTTTCTGTCACCAAAAAATGGATTCAAACCACAAACCATATGGTACATGTATCTACTGACATCACAGTGTTCAATCTAGAGGGCCAATTTGTTGTTGGCCAAAAAATGAAATTCTGGCCCCCAAAAAATAAAATCAGACCCAACTTTAGCATTTCATTTTGTAAAAAAAAATTTTTTTTATCACTTTAAATAGTAAGAAAGTATTAGTGCAGTATTAGTCTGCTGCACCTTTGTCTTACAAACTTAAATCTAGCGATTTACAAAGATGACCTGTATCATTTGCATAAAAATAGTCATTGTATAAATGACAAGTGTTAAACATTTTATTTCAAACAAAACTAAAATCTTTTCTCTCTCTTGATATTTATTGGGAATATGGGGTCCAAATTTTTCTTCAGACCTGTGTCAGAAAGCAATATTTGCAGATTTTTTCCCCTCAATATTTATTTTTCTTCAGGTCTGAATCAGAATGGCCAAAAAAAACCTTTGTCATAGATTGAACACTCACTGAGCTAAAGGAATGTTTCTTTGGATAGCATCATGCTGTAATTTTAACTGAATACATGTTATGTCATCTGGAAGGTGGAAAATTCCAAATGTAAAAATAATATGGGATATATCAAATGGGATCTATTACAATCATGTTTATGTGATGTAACCACATTGTGTTCAACATCATCAAATCTGTAATGTTATTAACATTTCGACATAATATAAAACTGATCATCTTCATCAAATCATGATCCATTCTGCTGACATCATCATGACATCACTTCATTGTGACATCACCAAAATGTGTTCATCATCATGAATTTGTGTTCAATATTTATCTACAAACAGTATTATGAATTTTTAATATGCATGCAATCGTAATGGTTTACATACTTCATATATTGACATACATATATACAAGTATATGTGCCTGTGTGCTCGTACTGTAAAACCACTATGTGTTCATTTTTATGATTAACAACTTTTTTTAATCAATTCATTTTTTATTTTGTCATTTTAGTTTTTATTTTTTATAAAATTGAATATCCAGACTATCAATTCATTATTTGAGCCACACATATCAGCCCAAAACTGACCTCCATTTCATTAAGTCCCTTGTGTGATAAAGTAATTCAATGAAATCAGAAATGATCACAACTGTCTCTTTATTCAAAGTCATTTTTAAACAAAAAAAATTTGCATGAAAAATATATTTTTATAGGTTATCACATTAAATCCTTTTTTGCAATAAAATTATAATTTTTTTTTTCTGTTGTCATGGTAACTTACGTGAGAGTCATGAAGAAAAACACAAGTAAAAACAAAAGAAAAGAAAAATGAATTTTCCAAATCTATAGATTATTCTGCTGTTTTGCTGTTCAGGAATAACATAAAATTTTGTGCTAATTGTTCCACAGACTTAGATATCTCTTTCCTGGATTTAAAAAAAATTGTAGTGCTTGAAATTGCTTTCAGAAAAAGGCATCTTCACTTTCACTGATACTAAATATAAAGCAGCTATGTACATGTGCCATATCACTGTTTTTTTTTATTATAAGCTAACTGATATAAAACCTTTTTGGCTTGTAAATAGAAAATACTAGTACATCTTAAATGTAATGTTATCCAAATATTTCCACAAAATTGAAATTTTGTGGATTTTACGTTACAGTCAAACCTGTCTCAAATGATCGTAGAAGGCTAGGTAAATTAGCGTTGTTGTTCATCTTAATCATAATCAGTAAATAATGCTTGGTTTCTTTGAAGAACTGGCAACCAATCATGAAAATTTATAAAACATTTAAATTTATAATAAGTCAGCCGTGTATTAAAGACTATTCAGAGTGCTGTTAACACTAAGTGACTTACCCTGACTAATGATTCCTTGAACATGTTTAACAATGAGCTCATTTTAATGCCTTGGTTAAACTACATATAATTATTTGCATGCTATCCTCTAAGGGCTTATTTTTTATAATAAGATATAGAATATACATTTTTATTTACAAGTAAAATTGTTACAATCTATTTAATAGATGAATTCATAAATTTTCCATTAAAATAGATTTTATGTTTTTGATATTCTTTAATGATTTGTAAAAGTTTTTCAAATTTTTGAAATAATTTTTCTGGAATCGAATATTTAAAAAAAAAAAAAAATACATTTACCATAAAGAGTTAATATAAAAATGGAAAAGCAATGCTTTTTTCTTCTAATTTTATGATATTTTTGGTACATGCACTGAATTTTACACAAGCGAATTAATTTCTTCAATATATCTATCCTTTAAAAATTTCATTTGGATTACTGCCTTTGGAAACATTTTTCTGCTATTCATTATTAAAATAAATATTGTCTCGCATGACAAATTATGGTAATGGGTAGAAAATGAAATAAAGACTTAAATTCTATTTATGAAAAAAGTAAAAATTTGTATATAGATAAGTTTTAAAAAATGTGGTACATTTGTTATGGCTTATCTATTGTGAGTATTTTTTAACCGTCTCGCCCTTTTAAGGCATGGTATAACCTGTAATAAAAGAAAGGATCATTCTATTGTGTGGCGGAACTTTAAAATATGATACTGGTTGTAAAATAAAGATTATAGGCTCTACCATAGTAAGTACCTGGTATTCAATTTTCATACAATGTTGAAAATAAATTTTAATATAATTTAAAACTTTACATAGTAATATAATAATTATTATAATTTTTGTACATTTATATTTGAAATAAATTTGTTTTTATTTAATTATATTGTTTTAAATTATTATTTTTTATGCACCCACATGTGAAACAGGGTGTGCATATTGGTTCTTTCTGTTCCGTCTGTCAGTCTATCTGTCCTAATGGTTTCTGTGCATTTTCAAGATCCACTGTTTGTCTGATTGATCTCAAACTAGGTCAACTTATTCCTGGTGATGAGACATCGGGTCACTAGGTCAAAGGTTAAGATAACAGTTACAATAGAAATTTGGTTTCTGTGCATTTAAAGACACAATGTTTATCTGATTGAAATTCGGTAAGAGACTTGCAAGAGGCAGTAAATCAATTTTAATGCAATTTTTTGCTGAAAATCTGCAACAGGAACATTTGTAATACTTTTAACACTTTAAAACTGCTGTCATCCCAGTTCACATGTATATTTCAAACATGTATATTGTACAAACAAGTAAAGGGTGATTGGGGAAATCCCTGGTGTCATCTCAGGTAATTAAAGAATTAACAATCAATTACCTTGGATGAAACAAGCTCCCCTGATGTATTAATCACCTGACTGTATAATACCATGTTGAGGTTTAAAACAGGAGCAGGTGCTTTTAACTCTGGCCAGTACAGGTAATTACCTAAGGCACTGGTTCATATCAAGTCTTAGTACCACTGTACAGGTCCACAAAACCTAATTACAACTTTGCAGGTGGGTGCATTGATGTTGTTCTCAACATAGCTCTTGTTTATTACATTTATTTATTTATTAATTTATTTTTGTACATTTAAGATCCTTGTCAAGATTATTTCACTTAAATCAAGACAATGCATCATCATCATCATCATCAATATTATGATATAAGTAAATTGTTGCAGTTCAGATTACCAGTACTGGTACCAAGCCAACCAATAAAGAAACACAGCATGGAAAAAACTTTCTCACTTGAGGGGACCACGGTCAGACACACAGCAGCCAGATGCTATCAGATTTTAATACTATTGCCTTTACCACAATGCCACTGCAGACCTTGGTATCAAAGGAAAGAAACTCCAATTTACAAAACTACTAAACCACAAAATGCCTGGAACTTGCTTATCATACTGAGCTTGATTCTATTTTGAAAATATTTTCTTTAAAACATCACGTTGCTGTTGACTTGTTTTCCTATACATCATACAGGTTCCGGTTTCAAAATCATTCCTTAACTAAGATTTTCCTTATCTTAAAATTAGCCAATTGTGTTGATCTTTTTTTACAAATAAATATTTGTGTTAAAACTTAATATATATGTTAAAAGCTAGAAATGATCTTCAAATTGACTTCTTAAATTCCTGAATATCTAAACAATTAACCAAATTATTAAAATTTCAAATTTGCAAGATCTAAGTTAAGGAATGATTGTGAAACTGGGAGTCATTTTTGACTGAAAAGAGTAGACTTTATTCACATTAGACAGGTGGACTTATATAGAGGGTCATTACATAGTAAAATCCATTGGGGATACTTCAGACTGGTTGCTATAGACAGGTGGACTATATATAGAGGTTCATTATATAGTAAAATCCATTGGGGATACTTCAGACTAGTTGCTATAAACAGGTGGACTTATATAGAGGGTCATTACATAGTAAAATCCATTGGGGATACTTCAGACTGGTTGCTATTGACAGGTGGACTTATATAGAGGGTCATTACATAGTAAAATCCACTGGGGATACTTCAGACTGGTTGCTATTGACAGGTGGACTTATAAAGAGGGTCATTACATAGTAAAATCCATTGGGGATACTTCAGACTGGTTGCTATTGACAGGTGGACTTATATAGAGGGTCATTACATAGTAAAATCCATTGGGGATACTTCAGACTGGTTGCTATTGACAGGTGGACTTATATAGAGGGTCATTACATAGTAAAATCCATTGGGGATACTTCAGACTGGTTGCTATAGATAGATGGACTTTATATAGAGGGTCATTACATAGTAAAATCCATTGCGGATACTTCAGACTGGTTGCTATAGACAGGTGGACTTTATATATAGGGTCATTACATAGTAAAATCCATTGGGGATATTTCAGACTGGTTGCTATTGACAGGTGGACTTATATAGAGGGTCATTACATAGTAAAATTCATTGTGGATACTTCAGACTGGTTGCTATAGACAGGTGGAGTTTATAAAGGTGGACTCTATAGCAAGTTATTCCGTATAAAAACACATAAAAATATAAAAGTGGTTGTACATTAGTATAAACACAAACTATGAAAATATCCAAATGAGTTTGCATTTTATTTGGCTAGCACATAATTTTGAACAGTATGATTGTCAATACATGTATTTTATTAGTGATATTCAATTGAGAACAAATCAAAGTGGTCTTACAGTATGTCATAACCAAAAACATGTAGGTATCTAAAGCATTTTTCTGAGCCACTGATTCCTATTTGAAAGCAGAAGGTCCTGGGTTCAAACCCCAGATGAGACATACATAAGACTTTAAAAATTTGAGAAACTGCTTCCTCGTCTGGTGCTCCCTGTAAGGAGGATAGAGTATCAACTGGTTCATCCTTGCCAGGATAACAGACTGGGGTGTGGTATGCTTGTCTGCGGCATAGTGATTTGCGAGCTACCACCTTACAAAAAAGGTTGCTCTGAGTGCGGGCTAGTACATAGCATTTAGAGTCGAACATAACATGCATTCAAAAACTTAGATTAACCCATAGAAATTAATAATCTCTCGCTTTGACTAGCTGAAGAATTGCTGATGTGATACTGTAAACCGTGAAAATTTAATGGCAGTTTTATTTAAGCCCAATTGGTGGAAGAATTCAACGGCTAAAATAATTCTATCGCTAAAATTTTGCAACACTAACGGGCAAATGCTAATGATCCCTGAAACAGTCTGTGATGATGTTTAATTGTTATTATTGTTGAATATTATGCCTATCCCCGTCCTATTATCATATTAATGATCAAAGAAAAAGATTTTTTAAACACATTTAATCAACGAGAAGCTATATCGATCTACACAAACATAAAAATTAACAATAAGTTTTATGAAATATGATCCGTCTAAAAAGTACATTTCCATTTCTGCTATAAGAGAATGACATGTGCATGCACATAAAATTAAAATGGAAAAACTTGGAATTAAATCACCTGAAATCCTAAAAATCAGTTAATCCACAATAAAACCAAATAAAATGTTTCTCTTACAGCTCTTTCTCTTTTCAGCTTACTGACTGCTGCAGAGTAAGATTCAACTCTCTCAGTTTGTTAACACCAAAGTTCTATATTCAGATCTCCAGTCCCGCAGAAACATGTACCCGTGACTTTAACTTTCTGCATTTTTTAAGTGAAAATGGTGTGAGGTCTGCCTAAGAGCACATCATAATTGTACCACACAGTTTAATATTACTTGTATTGTTACATATGGCTGTTACAACTCATTATACTTCAGTTCATTATAGTCTACGCCGATATCATCTGTCCAAGAGAACACCACTTAGGTCTAAAAACTCCTAACAGCCAGCACTACTGCAGTAACTATGTCCCATGCAGTTTAGTATTATTGGCACATGACAGTCTCTAATCATTAAATACCATTTTATCACTGACCATGCCAGTTCCCATGGCGGTTTCGAGTCATCAAATATAATTATGTTATTCACAAAGCTGATTCCATCTGTCCAAGGGTTATCTAGGTTTAATTCAGTTTTAGAAACTCCTCATAGCACCATTATTCTGTCAGCTAATTCCTGTCCATTGAAGTGATGTGTAACATAGTTTCCCTTCATCGTCTTTGGAACACATAACAACAGTTTTACGTACGTTTGATCCCAAACGTCCCATAGAAACCAGATCTAAGGCAGATAACTCCTGTTTATGTTTCATACATATAGCTATGTAGAAAGAATGAAATCGAGATGGATCGCCTAAAATAATAGAAAAAATCAAGTTATTTAAAGATGAGTCCAAATTGAGCCAGTAAAGTTCCATTATCAAGATTTATAAATTGTATTGAGGCAGGATAGCCTTGTGTTGTGGTAACGTCACCATTTTTTTTTTTTAATTCTTTTTAAAAAAAGACTTCTTGCAATTATTTTGGAATTTTGTAGAAATCCATATGGTAAAATATGACATACTGGCAACAATTTACATTTTGCACAGAGATATTCTCCGGCTAAAGTGAATATCCATGGAATATCTCTAAAAATTTCAGCACTGTATAGGGAAACACTAAGTCACAATTATGCTTAAAGTATAATATAAACTCCTTGGTTGCAGTTTGGCCCATAAAGTGAGTGAGGTAATGGTGTTTTATGCCCATTGAAGACATTTACTTATTTCAAGGCAATAAGTAATGAGATGGTGGGGAAAACACAAATTCCTATAGAAAACCAATGGTCAAAGCCAAGCAAGCTGTCAATCTATCTCACTTGTATCTGCCTGAATGTGATTTGAACAAAGGATGTGAAAGGCACTCTGATCAATGAAGAAGCATTTTATATCACCCTAAATCTTCCATCTCGCCTACTGAAGATAAATCATCTATAAATGTACTTTGTATTATGTGAAATAAAAATGTGCAAAAATTTCTTTTTAAAAAATACCATTATTATTTATAAAACTTAATGTCATTACCTGGATATACCAAGAAATCACCTCCAAACTTACTTCCGGATGTCAAGTAATAACCTTGTTCCCACAAATCCCTAAAGACATCATAACGAAGTCGCTCTTCCTCTGTATGTGGAAATGTCCAATTATTGCTTGTGTTCACATCTTCCTTATTAAATGGATTTTCTTGAAAATAGTCAAAAGACACATGAAAAAGATTGTTCTGTTGCGAAAAGTTGTTATTTGGCATCACAGTGTTGCTTTAAGTCAAGTCATCCATATTTGGACTTGTTTAGTAGTCAAGGATACTGTATTATAAAAATAAAGGATTGCCTTTATTGACAAATCTGGTGAGAAAAAATGTCTTAAAATCGTGACTATAAAATAGTCTTTAAATAGTTTTTAAAAGATCATCTAGGTATGACACATTTTTGTCTCCCCTGAGAAGTGTTATCACCCACACTGGTGTAAGATTTTTGGTTAAAGAGTTTTTTTTAATAAATGTTATTCCCTAATAACTGACAGGTTAGTTGAATTGAATTTAAAGGTTTTTCAATAATTTTTTCCCGAAGTTTTCTTTGATAGGTTAAATGTTGAATGTTGTTTCACTTCACATCAGCAATTTTCAGCCATTTGTGGTGATTATCCTTGATTGGGAAGGAACATTTTACAGAAGATTAAAGAAGGTTTCCCTTGACCTTGGGTCACATAACTTCCTACTGGTCGAAATGATGTTTTTCTAATATCAAACTGTTGGAAATTTAAAATTTGCATAGCAGTATTTTTTCTTGAGAAAATACTCACTTGTCAATAAAACAAATAATTTTTATCTTAAACTAAATTATCTCAACCACAGTATAACAAACATTATAAAATACCAGAAAATTGTTTATGAATATACAAACATTGTTTACAGAAAACTTACTGACTTATTTATTCCTTTCTAATGTACAATTAACATTATACTCACACAAGCATTGAACAGGTGTAAAAGAAAAGGAGTGGAGTGGAGTAATGGTGTTTTACGCCTCAGTCTAGATTCTTTCACTTGTTTCAAAGCGATCAGTTCTGGGAAACCAGAATGCCTGGAGAAAACCACCAACCTACAACTAAAGAACTGACAAACTTTCTCACACTAGGATCTGTCAAAAGTGGGATTTGAACCCAGATTGTGAGAGGCACTGTGATTTGTAAGTGTGTGCTTAAGACCACTCGGCCACCGAGACCCTAAAAGAAAAGGGAAAAATACAGAAGCCAATCAAGGAGGATCAACCGATGACCTTCAAAGATTGGAACCTGTGACCTTCCCAAATACATGTAGATGTACCGGTACTAGCAGAACTCATTACAAGTTGAGCTGAATGGCTACATGTAAAGTACAGGTATTACACATTCTTCATTTCTATTACTTTTTAGCTAAATGTATCTCCAATTAAAACTACAAGCTTCTGCTCTTGTTTCAACTAACCACTGTGGTAGCTCAGTTGGTAGAGTGCTTGCTTCCTAAGTGGGAGGTCATGTGTTTGAATCTTGACCAGGTCTGACCCATGACTTGAAAGTGGGTAGTGACTGTTCTTTCGCCAAGCACTGGGCATTATGAAATGAAAGTCACTGACCTTTAGGATGGGAACTACGAGGTCCCATGTCACAGCATGTCACGAATCCTGCTGTATAATGCCAACAGTGACTGTTCTTTCACCAAGTACTCGGCTTTACGAAATGAAAATCACGGTTCTTTCAGATGGGAACTCAAATTAAATGAGGTCTCCTGTCACAGTAGGCATAGCACAATAAAGAACCATGCTATCAGCGCAACGCAAAGGTAAAATTTATGCACTTTCACCTACAGCTGGCAAAGTCTTGATAAAAGTGAAATATTCTTGAGTGGTACGTTTAACACCATTACTCAACTCTACTCAGTCAACTCAACTGTTGGTCAGCCACTTGCCAGGGATGGATAAGTCTCCCAATGTAATAGGAAATGGAAAAAAAATTACAGAAACTTAACTAAGCCTAAAACTGGAAACCTTTACCAATACTAGCATAACAATCTAGTGACTAAGCTAACGATTGGTTGTCTGTTGAGTTTAGATGGCACTAACAGCTTTTAACAGAAGTAATTTGATAGATATTAGAACAAGCACATAAATAATTATGAGGCCTCGGTGGCTGAGTGGTCTAAAGCATACACTTACAGATCACAGTGCCTCTCTCCACCTGGGTTTGAATCCCACCTGGGACAGATACTAGTGTGAGAAAGTTTGTCAGTTCGCTTGCCATAGGTCGATGGTTTTCTCCGGGCATTCCGGTTTTCTCCACCATTCATAAACTGACCGCCACGAAATCAGTGAAAGAATAAGTGGGCATAAAGCACTATTATTCCACTCCACATAAACCAAATGAGTACCAGTAATTTGAAAGAAATATGTGAAGGCCTTAAAATCAATTAACTCTCCCCCCCCCCCCCTTCCAACTGATGAGCAATTCCCATTTCACTAAATGTAAGTTACCTGTGAAGAGTTGGACCAGACTACTTTTTTCAGGTATAGGGGGTATAGGTATCCTATCAACATCTACTTCTACTTCTTCATCAATCTCGGATGGGTCCACTTCAACACCTGCAGATTTCTTTTCCTCTATTATCTTTCTTCGTTTTTCTCTTTTCCCTTCTTTAATTAAATGGATATTCTGAGAAATTTCCCTTTTTCTCTCCTCTCTAAAGAGTTCTATCTGAAAAGTAATAAATATTGTCTTCAGTAGGCAGTACTCTGTGCTGTCTGAAAATATACCATTTAGCAAAATTTTCAGCCATCTTAATTTTTGAAATTCATTTAAAACTAAGGTTTGTTCCCTCATGCAAAGCATTTTTTAGCTGGATTGGGATTCATATAATTTTGGAACTTTAGGTTCAGTCATTTTCAACTGTTTGGCTTATATTTTTATCTATCAAACCTTTTCGGCCCCTAGTGTCACTAATGAGGAATGATTTTCTGAAATGTGCACATATGGCACATCAAAATTCATCAGGTATTTGTGTTATATATATAATGCCTTATATTTAATCATGAACCTGCAAAGCATTCAGAAATCAATCAAATAGAATTACAAACTTTCTTTTTTACTTTATCAAATCAGATTATTTTATTTATGTTAATGTCATTCTGTTTGTTACAGTGAATTATGCAAAATATCCATAGAAAATCCATTAATTTTTGTCTCCCATTTAAATTCGAATGTTTGGTTTTTCTGATATCTGTACTATGTTTGCAATTTCTAACTTTGTTATCTATTACCCCCCCCCCCCCAAATAAATAAATAAATAAATAAATAAAAAACAGAGTGTTGTTGGTGGGTTAAAAGGAGAGTCACATATTTTTCATAGGTCATATAATTTCTAGCTTTGTTATTCAAAGTTTTACAATAATAATAATAATAATAATAATAATAATAATGATAATAATATAAATAAAAACATGTAAATAAATAAATAAATAAATAAATAAATAAATAAATAAATAAATAAATAAATAAACAAGGTGTTGTTGGTTACATAAGCAATTTTTAAGCTATGAATTTTAGGTTTGGTATAGACCTAATATGAACTAATGTAAGAGATTTGAACCACTTGCACAAATTCAAAAGTAAAGTTCTTGCTCCATACTTGGGAGGTTGCTGGTTCGATCCCCGACCAGATCTGTCCCAAGACTTGAAAGTGGGTAGTGGCTGTTCTTTCGCCAAGCACTCGGCAGTACGGAATGAAAGTCACAGTTCTTTTAGATGGGAACTTAAAAATGAGGTCCCGTGTCACGGCATGGCACAATAAAGAACCCTGCTGTATAATGCCATCAGGTAAAATTTCTGCACTTTCGCCTATAGCTGGTGACGTCTTAATATAAGTGAAATATTCTTGACTGGGATGTTAAACACCATTACTCAACTCAAAACATTTGTACAAAACAATCCTGATTTTGAGGAAACTAAGAGCTACATGTACATGTATTAGCATTTTGTTGAGGGAAACATTGATGGATATAGTGTCCTTTGTTGAGGGTAATATTAAGGGACACGATTACCGGGTATCTACAGAATCTATAGCATCCTTTGTTGAGCAGAATTAGGGGGAATATAGTTCATTTGTTGAGGGATATTTTGACCATATAGGGTCATTTGTAAAGGACAATAATGAAAATATGGTGTCCTTTGTAACGGAAAATACTGAGGAATATAATCATACCTGGGAATGATATATCTCTTTTTTCTTCTCTTCAAATTCAGCCACCTGCTCCAATGTTGGTTCAGTGAGGATTTCGTCATCTTTCAACAATAAAGCAACACCTGTAAAATACAAAGAAGAGAAAAGTTCATGGACATAAAAATGGACTTCGTTGACATTACAACCCAGAACCTTAGTTATCTACTCATCCAGACAAATAAAATTCCTGTCAGAATAGGTTTTTCCCAACAGTAATCACAGTTAAGTTGAAAACTGATTTTTTTTTTAATTTCACATAAAAATTTGCCACTGCGGTAGCTCAGTTGGTAGAGTGCTCGCTCCGTAAGTGGAAGGTCATGGGTTCGAACCCCGGCCGATCTGACCCAAGACTTGAAAGTGGGTAGTGACTGTTCTTTTGCCAAGCACTCGGCATTATGAAATGAAAGTCATGGTTCTTTCGGATGGGAACTTAAAATAAACGAGGTCCCATGTCATGGCAGGCATGGCACAATAAAGAACCCTGCTGTATAATGCCATCAGCACAACGCACAGGCAAAATTTCTGCACTTTTGCCTGTAGCTGGCGACGTCTCGATATAAGTGAAATATTCTTGACTGGGACGTTAAACACCATTACTCAACTCTCAACTCACATAAAAATTCAAGTTAAAATTGTTCAAAATTTTATATTTAAGGTCAAAAATCTTATTAGAACTGAATCTAATATAATAATATCATTTTGGAAAAAAATTTAATGTTGGCTTGATATAATCTAACTAAATTTAACTTTAGAAGAAACAGTGCACAAGTTTTTTGACAAGTTAAATTTCTCAGTTCCAAGTGAATGCTTTCCTCTGTTTGGCTAAATGGACAACTGATTTTGGAACCATTATTTGTCTTTATTATTTACAAAATTTTAAACTATAAGCTGAAAATTTGATCATTAAGATGTCTAGCAACATCATCTCATTATTTGGACAACTGTATTTCTGCGAATGTAGGATGGCAAGAATGAAGATTGAGAGGACTAATAGGGCTTTACATTCCAGTAAGATTACTTCATTTATAGTCAGACTGAAATTGTGGTGGAAACCAGAAAGAATTATTGGAATTCAGTAAACAGAACTCTCAAATCATTGTGGTAACAGGTGTTGTGATTAATAACAGAAATCCTTCTTGCATAAACAGTGATTTTTTAGGCTTAATTTGGGGCCGAAATTGGGCCCCATTCCCAATCAAAAAAGAATAGAAATTTCCAAAATTTGGACCATAAATTCCCAATCATATTGAAAATTTTATTTTTTGATATCTGGATCGGTGACTAAAAATAGTTACAAATAAAATTACCCCCTTGCAATCTCAAACGAAGTCGAAAAATATCATTTACAGATTCAAAAAATATGATGCCAAATAAAATCTTGCTGTAAATTAATCAAATTTAAAAATTTAATTAAAAAAACTTGAAAGAAAGAATAAATACATTATGATTTTAAATGTGATTTTTTATTTTAGTATAATTTATTATTTTATACACATTATTGTTGCAATTTTTTTTTTTTTTTTTTTTGGGGGGGGGGGGGGGTGTGGGGGTGTGGGTTTGCAACATAAAAATTTCCCACTATGTCTCTAAATGATGCAAAAATTCCCAATTGCACAGGCCCTGACCCTATTCCCAAAAATGGTAAAAAAAAACACTGATAAATGCCTTTAAAATCATTCATATTATTCATAACAAATTAAGAGAATTCTATCCTGGATGTGTTTTTCGAAAAAATGATTATGTATCACAGAGTCTCTCAATGTCCAGGTTTATAATTCCTTTGGGCTGATCCCAGCAACATAAAGTTCGTCAGCTCCCTTGCAAAATGTTGGTGGGCACTCTGGTTTCCTCCTCTATCTCAGAACCACATCACGATACAGTGAAAGAATTTTGACTGGGACATAAACACCAATCCATTTATTTGTTTACATAAACATTTTTTTTATTTGTAAAATTATTAGACTCTCTCCTTTCTACCTCTAGTGAATCAGAAAAATAACTTAAAGGGTTTCTCAAGCAAATTCTAGTGTGAGAGAGTTTGTTAATCCATGGGTGGTTTTCTCTTAGAACCCTAATAACTCCCATCCTATTTAATTGACAACCTCAATATGTAAAAGAACCTTCCTGAAGTATAACATACCACTACTGCATGTAATTGTCTTCATTTCAGAGATAGTAAATGCATATTTAAGCTTTTAGAAAATATAATCCAAAACATGAAAATTTTAAAAAAAGTTTTTTTTTCCATTATATACAATTAATGTAACAAGAATTTCACAGATTTAAATGTCTTGCCTGGTTAGTTTTTAATCAAGTAGAAAATACATTACTTTAACATAAACTGTCACATTTTGACATGCCGCTGCCTACAACAACACCGGAAAAGTAACACCTAAGACTTGCCTTATGTCAATACCAGGCTCGACAAAAATCAATACCAACCTTTTTGTATAAGTAATGTAGTTTCCTCTGGCAAAAGCTGCAAAGGTAGACCAAGGTGATTGTTTTGACGAGGACATCTGGGAAGACAACCTACAAGTGTGCCAACAATTCTCCAGTCTTCTCGTAAAACAGCAGCATCTATTATGAAAATTCATAAAATATAGTCTAAATTCTTAATTCTTCACCGCCTAATTTGTCTAACGACAGTTTGGTAAGTATACCTGAATGAGTGGAATAAAGTGATGCATTAAAGATGATTAAAATTTGTGTTATTAGCAAAACTCCATAAATCAATCATAAAGTTGACATCAATTTAAAGTAGGAAGGTCTCATTTTGCCTGATTATTTATAGAAATTCAAAACTAGCATTGACATAGGAAAACCCCAAGGTTTTGCTACAGAAATTGTTCTGACCCTAAAAACAGTTGCCACACATAGTGTGTTAGGGTCAGTGGAAATTTGGACTAAAATTAAACAAAACTATAAAGCATAGTGTATTGAAACCACTGATAAAAAAAGACAAATGTTATTACGCTGTATGTGGATTCACAGGAACTTGAAGGGAGCAGAGAAACGGGAACCGACTCATTCTCTCATAGTTCCCTCCTAAATCGAAGTGCTCATTATTTTGGAACACATCAGATGTCAGACCAAATGCTAAATGATAAAACCAGGTAAGTTCCTACCAAATTCCAGTGAACTTGGAACTTGGAGTACTTTGATTTAGGAGGGAACTATGAGAAAACAAGTCAGTTTTCTGCCCCCTTTCGTGTTAGAAACTGTGTTTTTCGATGTTTTGGAGTAAATAATTAATTCAAAATTCTAGAAAATGAGGATAATTATATACTTGTGGATAGATAGGGGAGTTGTGCAAACTCGAGATAGTTTTTTTTTTTTTTGGTGGGGTGTGTGGTTATATAATACATATATTTTATAGTAACAATTACAAGTTCCTGTGAGTGGATCTAACACACAAGGCATTATAATCTTGCACAGGATGATATATCATGTGTATATATGCCACAAGTTTGTTAAACTTAATGTCACTTAAAACCAAATTGTATTGATTTCGAATTAAAAAGTCTTATCCATATACGTTTTTTAAAGGTCCTTTCACGATCATTAGACCTCCATGGATATTTTGATTTCATATGTCATAATGACTTTTAGGATAAATCTTGTAACACAAAACATTTCTTATCACAGACATTTAAAATTTTCTACTTTCTTGTTAATTTTAAAGATAGAATTACGTCGTATATACCATTTGCATTCCAAACGAAAATGTTTCCATTTGAGATTCGCAATTTTATGGTTGCCATGATCCTCAAAACACTATCGTCTTAATTTCAGAATTAGTTGATGTTTTTCAATGGGCGCTGCCATTTTGGTTCAACGTTGTAATGTACTACGAAGATAAAATTAAAAAGGAATCACAAAAAAAAGAAATTCCCATAAAATGCTAAGAAATTTATCTGCTTTATATAATTTAATGAAATTTTAGTTGAAAATAGATAAAAAATATTTTAAGTAGAACAAAATAAATAATATTTATAAAAAAAGTATACTAGTATATTATTTTAATGTATTTCGAAACCGCTCGGATAACTAGCTAGTTGGTTATTATAAATAATTTTATTCCGAGTACTGTTGATACTAACCCACGTGAACTGAAAAGGCGGGAAATAGCGGCATTGTGGAAGGCACACTCGTTAGCCGAACACACACAAACAAAAAGAAATGGCAACCGAAATCGATCAACGGTTGATTGAAATACAAAGAGAATATCTAGACTTTCTAGATGATGGAGTAAGTATGAACAATATTTTTTAGCATGTGAGTCATTTATAAATTAATCCACGTCTTGTAATAGGTAGGAAAAACTATTCATTTGCCATGTACAGAACATGACAACAATTTTTTTGCCCAGATTTCATTCAGCTGTTTACTGGCACCCGTTTAAAAATCTTTTAGTTCAGATCTTTATGTACTATGAATTTTAAAAAATTTGGTCATTCTTTTGCAGGAAGATCAAGGAATTTATCAGCAGAAAGTGAAAGACATGATCACAAATAATGAGATTCGATTGGCTGTTAACATCAACGATCTGAGAAGAAAGAATCCTAAAAGAGCACAGAGGTATTTGAATTAAATTTTTTTTTTCTGCTGTTGGTTAGCAGATTCATTGCGGCAAATATATCAAGTTCTGTTCTAATGAACTAATTTGTATATTGGATCCAAAAAATGAATATTAGAGATGGAAAAAATGTTCTAAAGTAGCAATAATTTTACTGTACTTTTGTTTTATATGCACTTTTGTTCACATCAAATTGTAATGGTATGTTACATTTTAGTTACAGTGTCCAGTACAATAATAATCCAATAATCTTAGGATAACCCATCACAACACAGAGGTGGGGTAGGGAAAGGAAAATGGGCTGATACTCAGCCCAAAATTAAGCAGATTGATCGTTCAAGCAAGCTAATAGCACTGATTCTACTTTTTTGCATCTCATATCAACAAGATTTATTGTAATTTCAGTTTACTTCAGGAGGCATTCGAAGAACTTGTGGCCTTTCAGCGAGCTTTGAAAGAGTTTGTTGCATCAGCTGATCCTGTGTACAGTAAACAACATGAAGACTTCTTTGTTGGCTTTGAAGGAAGGTAAGAAAGCTCAAAGTCAAATAAAGAGTGCCTGAGCTTTGATAATTGGTAGTGTTTCTCTGATTAATGGTTAAGGGCTGTTCCATTAAAACATACAAGGCACCCGTGGACGGCAATTCAATAAAAATATATGCCAGGCTGGTCAGAAAGGAAAAACAAATCTATCATGTGTTGGACATAAAATACATCTATGGATGGTTGGTCTATCGTAATCTCTCCAAAAACGTTTAATATAAGTCTATGGGTTTGCCGGTAGTTTTTATCGTTAAAATTTTGGTAATTTCTAGTGTTCGTAGTAAAACAGTCATTTCTGAATGGACGAAATCTGTGTCAATTTGCCCTGGATACACTTTCGCCGGCCCCGAGTATGTTCACCCTAGATCTGTTCATCCTAAGGTCCGTTCAACCCAAGATATTTTCCATCAGAAAATAACTGATTGTAAAGGATATTATTTTGAAGTCATCTGTGCATTTTCAAATAAGATACGTCTTGAAAAACAACTTATTGATAACAGAATAAAACCATATTAAAAGTAGGGCGAATGAATCCAGGACGAAACGTGAACAGGGGCAAAGTATATTTTAGGACATATAGACCCGATAATTGAAAGTACGAGTAGCTGCCCTTGTTTTCAGTTTTGTTCTGCATTTGTGACTGACACCGATCAGGGCTCGACATAAACTTTTTTACCCACTTGTCCAGTTGGGCAAGTACCATCTAATTTTGACTTGCCCCCATAAAAAATTACTTGGCCATGACAATTTCATAACAAAATATATCTTTTCAAAGTTTTATTTATTCTATTGCTCTACCAACTACAGCTGGTGTTGTTTGGCCTGGCCTAGCCTGAGACACATGTTCAAAGTGAGCAAGTATCACTAGGTAGCTTGAACAGAGTGATTTAATGGCCTTAAACATGTGTGGTACCCATCGAGTACCCTGTAACCTGGTAGGCTTAATGACTTTTTCATCAAGAGCTCAGATATTTCACGCAGTTCTCTGAGTGCGTTCGGAGAATAATGATAGTGCTTATGTATCTTATGCAGCATGTCTTGAACAGTTTCAAGCATGTTATTATTTTTAATGGCACTCAAAATACCAACTTCAAAGCAATATGCAACACAGTGAATAGGTAATACACAATCTCGACCATCAGCTTTCATGCGTGTTGCAACGCTATCATTAACACCAATATTGACTTTAGCACCATCACAGCCAATTGCTTCAAGCTTTTCCTTCCAGTCATTACAGCAGGGCTCGACATTAACGGTAGTCCGACTGCCCGAGACAAGTAAATATGGCCGTCGGACAAGTAAAAATGCTGGTGATCTGCCCGACTGGACAAGTTGGTAAAAAAGTTTATGTTGAGCCCTGTTACACCCAAATTTAGTCATAGCCCTGTCAATTGCATCAAATGTTCCTTGAGAATGTGCATGCTCAACATCCTCCAACTCAATAAGATAATTTTTCACCACACCTTCAACACAAATACGGCAATATACAATCTCAACCTCACTTATAGCACAATCAGTTGCCCCATCAAAATTACAGAGAGAACATCTGAATTTTGGACTTTGTCTGAAATTTTTTCCCTTACATATGCTGAGATGTGTGGGGCAAATCTGGCACAAGCTTTGTCATTTACATAGCTCTGAATGCGACCTAAATCAGACCCATTTTTAACTTGCAGACGTACCAATGAAGGAAATTTCGTGAAAGGAAGCTCCTCTTTTAACACAAAATATGCAGTGTTAAACATATGGGACAAAATAATTTTATTTTTATCTCAAATTTTCTGAATAACAACGTCCATTGGCCCTGGCAACTGACCGACTTGCACCCTTTCTTGTAGAAACCTGGCCTGAACACATACAAGATGCTTTGGAGACATAAAATGCGACCGTATTGATTCTATTCGATATGTCTTGTAGCCAGTTAGAAATGAAGATGAAGCATCACTTATATTTTTCAAGTCCCGGCATATTGTGCAAACCATGCCGTTTTCTGTGTCAGTAAGACTGTCAAAGTCTTGTTGCCATTTAGACTGAAACAGACATTTTCTTATTTCTTTTTCATATACTTCTTTTGAAGCTTACGTTTACTTGATGAGGGCTGTGGTTGTGTACCGGAGGAATTCGTTAAGAATGACAACATAGACGTTTGTTTCAATTTTTGATCAGCGTGATCGGCCATTGTTACGTTACTATGTATAACTTCTACTGACAGTCTGCAAGAAAAACGTTGATTGGATAATTTATTGCAATGGACCAATGAAAATGCACGTTCTTAAAACATTCTAGACAGGTTACCTTGTTTAAAAATAAGAGCGCACAGTAAAAGAAACGAAGTTTGGGAACTTGTCATTTGAGTGGAAAATACAATGTAATCGCAATAAATTTTCACTTGTCCAGTCGGGCAGATCACCAGCATTTTTACTTGTCCGACGGCCATATTCACTTGTCTCGGGCCCTGCCGATAACGACTAATGGTATTTGGTACAATAACATTCTGATATTAAGCTGTAGCGAAATTAAAGAAACATCTGAGGAATTTGCATAAAGATGGCGCAAATTTCGGCAGACGATGTTTCAAGTTAATATATCCATTTATGCCATATGAGGATGTAAGAGTTTTGGGATAATTAAAATCTTGTGATTAAAAAAATAAATAAATTCTGGGGGGGGGGGGGGGGGGCTGTAAATTGCAGAAAATTGCATATATGGGTGGTCATAAGAATTTGTAGATCTCTTCTATGGGTGGTTGCCCAAAATCAAAAGTGCCTTTCCGGGTACCTCATATGTTTTAATGGAACAGCCCTAAGTTCCAGAGATAAAAAAATGGTACTGTTTGAGTCTCTTTGTTTGTGACAGTAGCCAGTGATTTTGCTATGGTTTTTAGCTCACCTGAGCCGAAGGCTCAAGTGAGCTTTTCTGATCAAAATTTGTCTGTCGGCGTCCGCGGCGTAAACTTTTACATTTTCAACTTCTTTTCTAAAACTATGAGGTAGATTTCAATGAAACTTGGTCAGATGCATATATGGGCCAGTGCAATTCAGATTTGTTCGTGACGTTGTCATGGCTCCCAAAACTAGGTCAAGGTGACCCATGGTTCCAAAAAACTTAAAAAATCTTCTTCTCCGAAAGCGATGATGGGAGAAAAAATCTGATGTGATATTTGGCTTCTCTAGGGTCTTAAGCTTATAAATTGTTCATTTCGTGAAATTTGGTAAAAAATTAGGTTACGCGTTTTTGTGTTTAATTTTGAAAATTTCGTAAAATGGCTTCAAATTATTATAACTTGACTATATGAATAGATATTGACATGGGGTTTTCAGTTTTGACTTTTTCTTGAAATATCCTTCAAAATGGGGTCAAGGTCAAATTTCAAGGTCATGACCTAGTTTGTAATTTGTGCAGTTTTAGGCTTTTTTCTTCCAAATTATAAGAGATATATAATATTAAAACATTGTTAAAATGTTTAGCAGGACAAAATGTAAAAAGGTACAAAGTTTCGTAACTGTATGATAATGCATGTAGGAGTTGTTGCCCCTGAAATGTTATTTTTTTGCTAAAAAAGACTAAAATTGTGCGTTAGCTTGAAAACTATAAACTTTTTGTATAGGCATGTATTATAGAATATTGTAGGTATTGACATGACAAACATTTTGATATATGGCTCAAGGTCATACATTCAAAGGTCAAGGTCATAGGTGCATAAAAAGACTGAAATTGTTAATTATCTTGGAAACTATTAACTTTTTGTATTGGCATGTATATTAGATGATTGTAGGAATTGATATGGTGATCATTCTGATATAAGATTCAAGGTTTTACATTTGAATGTCAAGGTCATAGATGCATAAAAAGACCCAAATTGTTAATTATCTTGAAAACTATAAACTTTTTGCAAAGGTATATATACTAGAATTTTGTAGGTATTTATATGACAATCATTTTGATATGTGGCTCAAGGTCATACATTCAAAGTTCAAGGTCATAGGTACATAAAAGACTGAAATTGTTTATTATCTTGGAAACTATTATTTTTTGTATGGCATGTATATTAGAATATTGTAGAAATTGATATGGTGATTATTCTGATATAAGATTCAAGGTCTTACGTTTAAAGGTCACGGTCATAGATGCATAAAAAGACTCAAATTGTTAATTATCTTGAAAACTATTAACTTTTTTGTAGGAATGTATATTAGAATATTTTATGTATTTTTGCAAATGATTTTGGATATATCCTCATGTTGGCCATGTCCTCAGGTGAGCGTTAAGGCCCATGGGCCTCTTGTTAAAAACTACCTTCCACCTTTCAGATTGGGAAAAATTGGACCCTTTTTATGTCACATATTATGCTCAGAATTTTGAAATTCATTGCAAAAATTTTATATTGTGACAATATTTAACATTTTTTGTCTGTCAGAACAGTTTTGGACAACTGGATTTAACTTAAACTATTTGATTGTGTGTCACTTTTGCCTTTTGGGGAATTTTAGTTGTCAAATTGGGAAATTTTAGTCCATTTCTCAAGGGGAAACTGCCTTTATTCGGTAGTAATTTTAGGCAAACAAAAACACTGGTGGCTTATGCTTAATTTTCTTAGAGGGTCCTTCAGATTAGACTTTAAAAACCGATGCCCCTGTGTCGCGTCACGCTGGCATGGCACGTTGAAGAATCCTTCCTGCTCATTGCCCTAAGCGCACTGCAAAGGTCAAAGTTTCTGCCACTTCACCTATAGTTGGTGACATCTCGATATAAGTGAAAAATAATTCACTGCGATGTAAAACCCCATTAAATCAATCCATCAAATCAATCAATTTTCTTCAATTATATTTGGTCATTTTGCTTACTGAAGTCTTGTCATAACTGGTAATCGACATAAAGCATCTGTGATTACCATGGAATATTTCTTCAAACAATAAAGAATAAGTTGATGCTATGGGAATTTTTCATGTTGAAAAAAAGGCAAAGGTGGATTCTTCTGAGCATACAACCAACGATCACCAAGAACATCACTTTTGATGTAAATATTGCCATTTTTGACATGTAAAATTCCAATAGCAGTAACATTTTCCATTCTGCAGAACACCAACAAAATGGATAGTCCAAATTTTTCTGACCCTAAAACTATATGCCTCATGGCTGTGTGTAGGATCAACGCAAATTTGACCTCAGAATTCTTGGATTTTCAGATACCATTAAACTGGTGTCAGAAGTGGCATCACATCATTTTGCTTTTGACTAAGAATGTTAATGGAAATGTTGAAAAGACCCTAAAAAAGTTTTTGATAAAAACTAATTTTTTAGACTCTTCGAAGAAAGAAGTTATAGTTATGTGTATATACATAAATGTTAAGAAATTTGTTCATTGTAAATTTGTAGTTTTGGTGCCAAACATGTAACACCTAGATCATTGACATCACGTTACCTTGGAAACATGGTGTGTGTGGAAGGTATAGTCACAAAATGTAAGTATTCAAATGTCACTTGTCAGTTGTCACACAAAACTCCAGAATTTAAAAAGGAACTGTATTGAAAGATTTCATATTTGACTGTTGATTTTGTATTGCTGGACATATTTTAACTGGCCTTTAAATTTTCTCTAAAAGAATTTTGAGTTCGTTTTAACAATACATGGCACTGAATTTTTCTTTGGTAGTTTTTGGAATGATATAAATCACTTAATGGGTTAATTACCGTAAGAAATAAAGTTTTCCTTAAACCTATGATGTAATCATAATTGAATGGTTTCAAGTTATAATGGGGTATGTTAGTGGACCCCCTTTTCATAACGCTTTAATGTTGCATTTCAGAAAGAAACTACTGGCCCACATCAAAAACTTGTTTGATTCTGTTCTTGAACCAGCAAAAATGTTATAATGTTTTTCATTGAGGCTCAAATTCAAATATTACAGGTTCTCTTATTCGGCCAAAAGTTGTTCGAAGTGTTCATTATTGTCCTGCAACAAAGAAAACGATGGAGAGGAAGTACACAGATATGACATCATTGGAAGCTGTTCCGTCTTCTGCAGCATATCCAACAAAAGTAATGTGATTTAATAATGCTAGCAGTAGTGATTGAACTCATGTATGCAAAGGTCCAGTTCCATTATTATGTCGCTCATAAAGGTTGAAGGCCCCTCATCCAGACTGTTATAGTATTGAAGGAGGGGGGGGGGGGGTATTTTATGATTTTGACCATTTTGACTTGGCAAATATAGTGGCTATAATCTGGTCTTTTATTCAGAAACATTAAATCTGATTCAAAGATATATATATAAAATTTCATTTGTCATTTGTTGGATCTTCATGATAGCAAGGGTTGTTTTTTATGAAAATTTAAATTTGGCAACCTTGCTTGTTTTTTTGTTGTTTTTTTTTTTTTTGTTTTTTTTATTTTTTGTTTTTTTTTTTTTTTTTTTTTTTTTTTTTTTTTTTTTTTGTAACACACAAATGTCAATATACACACAATTACCACACAATCATAACCTCAAAGTTAAATATTTGAGAAAACATTTCAAAGAAAACTGTTAACTGACATGTACCTGTATGTTAGAGGGTGACAAGTTAGTAATGGAAGCTTAGGAATGTAATAACTGCAGAAAATGAATGAATTTTCTCAAGTTTTTGAGAATCTTTTGCCATGGCTATGTATATAAAGAAGGGGTAAAGAATTTTTTTGTATATTTTTGTCTATTAATTGCTTAGTTCATTTTTTCGATATTACTTGAATTGTGTTATCTTTTTAATGAAAGAAAAAATGAGACCACCTCGTAAATTTGGTTTTGTAGGATGAAGATGGTAATTTGTTAGAGACAGAGTTTGGTTTGTCTATCTACAAGGATCACCAGACTTTTAGTATCCAGGTAAAATATTAGCCAGTTATCTCCCCTTTTGTATCCAAGTAAAATATTAGCCAGTTATCTCCCTTTTTGTATCCAAGTAAAATATTAGCCAGTTATCTCCCTTTTAGGATCCAGGAAAAATATAAGCCAGTTATCTCCCTTTTAGGATCCAGGAAAAATATAAGCCATTTCCCTTAGTACGTCTGAACAAAGGCATGTAGGCTATAAACATTCAGATAGAAATTTAGCCAATCTAACATGTTTATTTAAAGATTAGACGAAGTATTTTGAGTTTAAGCTAGTTATCTCCCTTATTACAAAATTGATGAAGAAGACTGAAATGTCATACTTTTGTAAACCTTAACTAGTTATCTCCTTATCTCCCTTTACCGTAAAAATTGACATGTATCAGATAAATGCTGCTAGCTTTTTGCTTCACCTAACAAACACCAAAAGGCTATTAATAGCAAAATACATACATGTAAATAAATGTTAAACCAAATGCAACCAAAAACTAATTTTTTTCGAAGACCAATTTTTTCATGCCTACATACACTCTGTCTTATCTTTCGCCAGGAAATGCCAGAGAAAGCACCAGCAGGACAATTGCCAAGGTCTATTGATATTGTTGCTGATGATGATTTGGTTGACAATTGTAAGGTGAGTGAAATAATATTAACCTTAACTACATTTTGTATGTGATATGGAGGATGTTTTGTGTAATTGGGCTTAATTCTTGAGTTGAACTTTAGGCTATAATTTAATCTAAACTTCATAATTTCTTTCAGTGATTTCTTTCATGAAGGCACTAGTACAAGTTTTTCAAAATCTGAGGCCTGCAAGGTAATGCATCGTTCCGTGTTTTCATTTTATTTTCACTCTGTGGCCAAGTGGTCTTATGCACTTTCTTATACATCACAGAGTTGTTCACTTCATCAGTTCAAATACCACTCACAGCCCTCAATTTTGTCTACTAAAACGGTGGCCAAATCGACCTGGAATTGTGTCTGACAACCTAAAATTTGTAAATGGTGGCCAGCTTGTCCACTTTAAATTTGAACTTTTGTGACTAAAGAACAGATATTATTTCTGTGTTACAGAATTTTCATGGTACTGTTGCAATATAATGATACTGTTCAGGCAATATAATGGACACTTTACATCATCATTATTGTTATTAAGAACACTAATGTAAGTGATTGTAAGTCAATTTTAAAAATGTGCATTTTTGTTTTCCATAACTAAAAGTTGCCTTAATTTTTCATCATTTGAAAGAAAAGATTGCCTGCCCACTTGGAATTTCCACTGGCCACCAGAAAATTTAAATTGGTGGCCAGCTGGCCACTTAGTTTTGAAACCCACTTTGAGGGCCGACTCAGATTTTAATTAGAGATAGTTTGACAGTTTGCTTATTGAAGTTCAGTGGTTTTCAGCAGGTTCTCCAGTTTCCTCCACCATCAGAACTGTTTGTTTCATATTACTGGGAGCCATAATGGCTTAAAACACTATTAGCTCACACTATTTGGTGAATACTATACTACTATACATGTTATGGCACAATTAAACTTGGATACTTGTTAACTTTTAATTTTGACATTACTAATTGGGGTTGTTTTGAGATTCAAAAAGTTACCTTCAATAATCTGGTTTTTGAGAAACTATTCTGCAGTTTAGAGACTCCTTGCCAGTGATCTGCATAAATAGTAACAACCATGTACGTGTATATTTGATCTTTTTCAGCCAGGTGATAGAATACAGGTAATTGGAATGTACAGATGTTTACCTGGAAAGAAAAACGGTTACACTACTGGAACGTTTAGGTAAGATAAGGTTTTCTTTTTTTCTGTATCCATTTGTTTTAAGCTGTTTTAGTTTTACCAAATTGTTCAGGGAATTTAAAATGTCATTAAAATTAAATCTCTCTCTCTCCTCTCTCTCTCTCTCTCTCTCTCAAAAAAATGGACTGGGTACACAAAATTCAAATTTTCATTAACCAACAGGGTATGCTAAGAGACTGAACAACTGGGCCTAGATCAATATACTTCAACCTCAGATACCATATCTGCAGTCAGATTGAAATTTACAATTTTACAATGTTCAACATAACTGTAACGGTTTTTAGTACATATAAGAGATACATGCAGGTTATTGGACCTATTCACATGCATGTTTACAAACTTTACAAAGTTTTTATCCATTAATTAATCATAATAACCTCGAGTTGCAAGCACCTGTATTCAAAATTAATATTTATCATTTATCTTCTCTCTCTCTCTCTCTCTCTCTCTCTCTCTCTCTCTCTCTCTCTCTCTCTCTCTCTGTCTCTCTCTCTCTCCTCGAAATCTTAATTGTATAAACATACTGTGTATTTCTAGAACAATTTTGATAGCCAACAACATTCAGTTATTAAGTAAAGAAATGTCACCAATGTTCTCCGCAGAAGATGTCGCTAAAATTAAGAAGTTCAGTAGACAGAAAAATACTGTAGGTAACTTTTTTTACGATCAAATTTGTTCTTTTACTGATTTGACTTATTTTTATGAGCAGTGTTTGAATGTCATGAAAAAGTTTTTTTTTATAAAAAGTTTAAGTGAAAAATAAATCATTTATTATTGTCAAGCCTTGCATCGCCATAAGACAAGACTTAGGTGTTACTTTTCTGGTGTTGTAGGCGGCGGTGTGTCAAAATGTAAAAGTTTATGTTAAAGTAATGTATTTTCCAATGATCTAAAAACTAATTAGGCAAGACTTTTAAATCCGTGGAATTCTTGTTTGACACAAAACTTTTAAAAAAGATGTATATGCACGAAAAACCAAATCATTTTTTGCACCTTTTTCCATATCCTACTTTCAATAAAATTTTTTAAAAACAAATTTGCTTAAAAATGGCTTCTCATCTTCATGCCAGACATGATCATGAAGTTTGAATATGATTAGTATTCAGTCATTGGATGCAAGAAGCAGTGTAATATTATTCAAATGTCAAACCCAGTAGCATCAATTGATAAAAGTATTTATCATGAAAATCCTTACTATTGATCTTGAAAACTTACGGTTAGTTATTACAAAATTTGACTGTTAATTTACAGGATGTTTTTGAAGTATTGTCACGTTCACTAGCGCCATCTATCCACGGACATTTGTATATAAAAAGGGCAGTTTTATGTATGTTACTGGGAGGAACAGAAAAGGTTTTGGCCAATGGCTCCCGTATTAGAGGGTAAGTATCGTAACAGCTTTCTGACACAAAATAACAAATTTCAGTTTAGACAGTAATATTGGCTATAATTTATTTTTTGCCAATTATTGCAATATAGCTACATTAATTCCACTTGATTTTGAAAGATTAAAAGATTTGAACATTTATTTTTGCAGTTAGTAACTCCTTTTATAACAACAGTCTTTATAATGGCATATTCAGTTATAGCAAAACAAAAACAAAAATTTTAAAAAAATGCTGAAAATAAATCAAGGGACATAAGTCTGACACATGCCAAATGGCTGTTGTAAATAGTGTTGACTGTGTCTTTGTCGCCATGTAGTAGACAAACTTTTTTCATTTTCAATCTATTGTCAAAATGTCTATTTTATATTTGATTGTATTGTATATTTTATGTTTAAGGGATATTAATGTTCTTCTGATTGGAGACCCATCAGTTGCAAAGTCACAGATGTTGAGGTAAGAATTTACTTCCACTCCCTTTTGAAGATTTACTTTTTGTGTCGCCTGACTAGGCAATGACTCGAAGTGCAGTGCACAAGAACCGCAACTCTATCTTTTTCCGTTTTTGAATTATTTCCCTTTGATTTTTATAGAGCATTTCTTGTCCGGAGCATAACTTTGATGTAGTATGTTCAAATGACTCCAAACTTGGTGTTCATGTTTCTGGCAATGACTTGAAGTGCAGTGCACTAGAACCACAACTTGTTCCGTTTTTGAATTATTTCCCTTTGATTGATTTTTACAAGACATTATCACTTCTATATTAAAAACACCTTAACACACTTGGATGCCTGAGTAAATGTAAGGTGTGATTTGATACAATGGCTGCTTACAACAATAGGTGAGACAATACCTCTCACCATCGAGTCCCAAATCAGTTGATTATTGGCTTTTGGGACTTGCAAATTTGTTTGCAAACGAATACTTCTCAAAATAGGACCTCCAAAAATTGAGACTTTTTTAATATAGAGTTAAGAACAAATATTGTTGGGACCTGAAAAATACCTCTCAAAATTGAGTACCTCTCAAAACTGAATCCCTCCAAATCGGGACCCGGCTGTACTATGCAGTGTCAGGCGACACATCTGTTTCAAAGAAACATGTCTAGTAAATAATAATAATGTTAATAATGATAAAATTAAAAAATATATTTATGAGATAAACAATAAAAAAAAATTTAAACAATAAAAACAGTGCATTTTGTAGATAATGTACTATAAATTCAGCTTAATGCAGGTAACATTGTGAATAGTATAGATGTTATGTATAACATCTTTGAAATTTTAGTAATTCCACAACAATAATATCATACCATTAACAGATTAACATAAACAAATTAACCATTTAACAATCTGAAGATGTAAGGAGACCATTTACTGTTGACATAACAGTATAAAATGACCTAATTTTCACATATTAAATCTACTTTGCATATCATTACATAGACCTCTACTGCTGATTGGTCTATTAGGCTGGTTGCTGATTGGTCCAGCAGGCTGGTTGCTGATTGGTTTAGCAGGCTGGTTGCTGATTGGTTTAGCAGGCTGGTTAAAATATCTAGGTTTTGTTGGTTCAATTTGTCTCTCATTTTTCAGTTTAAGCTTTAATTTATTTTTTAATCATTTTGATAAACGTTCATTTGTTGTAGATATGTACTTCACACTGCACCAAGGGCCATACCAACTACTGGACGAGGGTCATCTGGTGTAGGTTTGACGGCCGCCGTAACTACTGACCAAGAAACGGGTGAGATCATCTTAATTGTATTAGAGTTAATTTTCGTAGAATTTGTAATGGTCTTCTTTAACACTTTTTATTCCATTCTTTGTAGTGATGGTAGACAAAACAAAATGTCTTACTCAACTTTTTTCAAGAATGGTCTAAAACATGCACACTTCTAAATTAGGTTAAAATTTGGACGTTACAATTGGGACTTCTATGACTGAGTGGTCCAGTGTGGGACCTTACAGATCACAGCAAGTCTTACTCAATTTCCACTCTGACAGAAACTAGAGAAAGTTTGTCTCTTATCTTGTCAGTGGTTTTCCCTTGGAAATGGTTTCTTTTGTCGTCATAAAACTGATATCTTGATGTAAATATAAATATTTTTGACAGGGGTTGTAAAACAACGTAACATCGCACCACTAAATGTCTTCCATCAAAAAAATTAGTTAACATTGTGGCATACATGTATTGTTATTTTCTTGTCATATACAGATTTAAGAGCCTAAAGTATCCTAGTATTTAAATTTTTGGTTGCCCCACACTGTATTATTTTATATTGTTCATCACAAGATGATGGTTCCTAAAACTGGTGAAATTTTGATTTAAATGAAATAATAAATATAACATCTTTTTTTCTCTATAATATATATATAGATAAAATATTTGATTGTAATTTACAGGTGAGAGAAGACTGGAAGCTGGTGCTATGGTTTTGGCTGACCGAGGTGTAGTATGTATTGATGAATTTGATAAGATGTCCGACATGGATCGTACAGCTATACATGAAGTAATGGAACAGGGGCGTGTCACTATATCTAAAGCTGGAATACATGCTAAGTTGAATGCCAGATGTAGTGTGTTAGCAGCTGCGAATCCTGTGTATGGAAGGGTAAGTGAAATGAGAATTGTAGATGACAGGTACAGGCCTTACGAAAACATCAACTATATTAAGCATCACTGCTACATAATTATCTTATATTTAAATGGAGTGGTATAAAGGTATGTTACATCCCAGTCAACATTCTTTCACTTTTATCAAGGCAGTTAATTCTGGGGTGTTGGAGGAAACTGGAGTTCCACTATCCTTGGACAAGGAAACTTACAAGTGCTATCACAAATGGGGTATGTCTGCAGCCATAGGTCAGATTAAAAGCTTCATCACAGTTTACATTGGAAAGTGTCCCCGCCCCCTCCCTCTCTCTCTCTCTCTCTCTCTCTCTCTCTCTCTCTCTCTCTCTCTCTCTCTCTCTCTCTCTCTCTCTCTCTCTCTCTCTCTCAAAAAGAAAAAAAAATCCTCATACCCCTTACAACACCCCCCCCCCCCCCACCACCACCACCACACACACACACACACACAAATCTGACTTCTGTTTCATATATAAATCTGTATAAATAATTTATTTATCTGTACAACAAAATTGGTATATTATTATAAACAGTGTAATTTTTATAAATGAATTTGATTATTTACAGTACGACCAGTATAAAACGCCTATGGAGAATATTGGATTACAAGATTCTTTGCTGTCTCGTTTTGATTTACTCTTCATAGTCCTAGATAAGGTAAGAAATACGTTTAAACCGTAAAAGTTTTATTTAAAAGTTGGTTTTTTTTTTTTTGTTTTTTTTTTTAGCTTTTGTCATGATTTTTACACTGACAACGGCTAACAGATATCAGGCCCGTTTTTCAATCATTCACTCAATTGAGTGTACACTCAGCTTGAATAATTTTCAAGTTTTATGAGAGAATGTTTTTGTTTTGCTCAACAAATCTGCACTGAACAATTTAAACTTAATGTTAGATACTCAATTTTAACTGTCTGGTTTTAAAAATTAATATTTGAAATATTTCCTTATTTGAGCTGAGTGTACACTCAGTTGAGTGAATGATTGTGAAACAAGGGCTAGGGCTTTCAGGACTTTACCTTTTTGTGCATAGATTTATTAAGAAAAGTACTCGTGGAACAGCAGCAGCTTTATCAGCAGTAAATGTTTGGGCAGAAAACTAAGTTTAGCAGGTATATGTATATGTATTTATTATGCCCTTTCTGTTTTACAGATTAACTGGAAACTTAATCCTCAGATTGACCAGGAACTTGATCGCCAGATTTTTATTATTTTTTTCATCCTTTTCATATTACAGATGGACCCGGAACTTGATCGCCAGATTTCGGATCATGTCTTGAGAATGCACCGATACAGAAAAACTGGTGAACAAGATGGAGATGGTGCGTACATATAATAGTGTTATTTAGCAATAGAGCTGGGACAATACAGAAATGCCATGATACAAGATTTATCGGAATATACTGCTCGCGATACAATACGTTTTACAATGTATCGGTAATGGATGTATATGCACAAGTAGAAAACTTTTAATAACTAAGGTAGTCCTGAAATTGCTCGGAAGATGTGGGGTCATAAGTTAAAACCCCAGCTGGGTCATAAATAAGTAGAGTTTAAATCTTGTTAGACAGATTCCAGTGTAAGTTTGTCAGATTGATAACCAAAAGGACTTTGGTTTCTCTCTGGATTTTTTCACCCTCCCAGAACTGACTGCTTTGATACAAGTGAAAGGATTTTAATTGGGTAAAAACAACATACATTATCTTTTCTAAAAAAGAATAACTTTTTGATTAACCTGAAACTGCACTGCTTTACAAGATCAAATTCATGTTCAAAGGTGTCACATTTACAGAACTATTAATGGATTATCCAAATTTCAAAATAAATTTTTAGCATTTTGTGTGTCTACATTTTTTTTGTTGCATAATTTTTAGCATTTTGTGTGTCTACATTTTTTTTGTTGCATATTTTAATTCTAGTCTTGCCACTTGGAAGTTCGGTTGATATTTTGGCAACAACCGACCCTGACCTCGATCAAGAAGAATCTTCAGACACGCCAATTTATGAAAAACACGATAAGATGCTGCATGGACAAAACAAAGGCAAAGAGTATGTATTTAAAACTTCCTGGTTCCTCGAGATAAAAGGGGGTGTATTTAAAACTTCCTGGTTCCTCGAGATAAAAGGGGAAAGGGGGTGTATTTAAAACTTCCTGGTTCCTGGAGATAAAAGGGGAAAAGGGGTGCATTTAAAACTTCCTGGTTCCTTGAGATAAAAGGGGAAAGGGGGTGCATAGTTTTCAAGTTGTCTAAAGTGTGTGCATAAGGATTTTGGTGCCACACATTGCTTTGTTTCAAATTCCACAAGGGCAGATCCAATCTGAAATTGTGAAAGTTTGCTTCCAGTGGGAACTCTGTTTTCCTCTACCATTCCAGAGCTGATAAGGAGTGAAAGAATCTTCATTTGCATGTAAAAATGCTTCTTGAAATTTTGGAAATAAGTACTAAAAATATATTTGGAATACAAATCACTATTATTTTGGTTGGGTAACAAGACTGAATTCGAACTAAATTAAAAACACATTTTCCAAAAATGTTGATTGTGAGATTTAAAATAAAAAAAAAAAAAAAAAAAAAAAAGGAGGGGAACCAAAAAAGGGGAAATATCTCAAAGAAAGACATCCCTGCTATCCCTGTTTCATTAGTAACATTTTAAACCTTAATTTTTTAGTTGGAAATTACACTATTTCCTGCAATCATACAGAGAACAATAAAGCAGTCTGGTTTCGTCAAATGATTGATTGTTTCATGACATGATCTGATCTGGTTTCTTATCATTCCAGTTTATTGTTTTTATACCCCAAAATTGTGTATTTGTGCTGGTCACATGACCAGACTTCTTGATGCAGATTTTGATGAAAAATTCCCTAGTTTGTTCACCCTTATTAGTATTATTTCTTGCTTACGTGTATAAAATTTATTTAGACACAGAATTGTGAGTATGCAGTTTATGAGGAAGTATATCCATGTTGCCAAGGCTTTGAAGCCCTCGCTAACCAGGGAAGCTGCTGATCACATTGCTGATGAATATGCAAAGCTTCGTAATCAAGATAATTTACAGCAAGAAAATATAGCCAGGGTAAGTATTTTGCTGTTTCTGTCATTAACTTGTCATATAAAGCTGGGTCTGTCATCATTATTATTATTGTTGAGCCTGGCATTACCATAAGGCGAGACTTGGGTGTTACTTTTCCGGTGTCAGCGGCAGAGTGTGAAAATGTGAAAGTTTATGTTAAAGTTATGTATTTTCTACTCAATCAAAAACTAACCAGGCAAGACATTTAAATCCATGGAATTCTCTCTCTCTCTCTCTCTCTCTCTCTCTCTCTCTCTCTCTCTCTCTCTCTCTCTTCTCTCTCTCTCTCTCTCTCTCTCTCTCAGTTTTAAAGGATTTTATGTCTTCTATTGCATTTATACATGTTTTTAATGTTGTGTGTAAGTTAAAAGAGGAGTTAAGAAATGGTTTCAAGATTTCTTTCACTTATATGGAGGATATAGTCAGTTCAGGGATGGTGGAGGAAACCAAATTTCTTGGAGAAAACCACTGAGCTTTGGCAAGTGTACTGGCAAACTCTCTTACATGACTAGGATCTAGCTGTAAGGCACTGTAAGCATGCACATAGAACACTCTGCCACTGATGCTCCTTGTAAGTTAAGAGGGTGGAATATAGAAGAACAAGTAGATGTAAATGTGTATTTGTGGTTTTCATTAAAAAAGAGTTGGAACTGTAAATTTCAAGTGTAATTTAGAAAATATTAATGATTTTAACCCTATTTAATCTCTTAAAAAGGCAGAATAAAGAACCTTATGAATGCTTTTGTGTGACAGCTAGAACTTGAACAAGAAATTAATCTAAATTTTTGTATTTATTTTTAGACACAGCCAGTTACTGCTAGAACTTTGGAAACAATGATCCGTTTGGCAACGGCTCATGCTAAAGCTCGCTTGTCGAAGACCGTCGATTTAGAAGATGCACAATCAGCTGTTGAACTATTGCAATATGCTTTCTTCAAAAAGGTAATTATTGATAAACATCCATCTTACCGTAAATCCCCGGATATAAGACTACTTCGCCTATAAGACGGGGTGGGATTTTCCCGTCATTTTTTATGATTTCAGGCGATACTGCACCTATAAGACGACCATGATTTTCAGACAAGGTCATACTGGTACCGGTATTTGACGCTGCCGATCGGACCATAAACTTTCCACCAATTTTCGCCTATTGTTTATATTTTTTATTTTTAATACCGTACTGGTGTACTTAATTTCTTTGCCGTTTGATTCTAGTTTAATTTTGAATAAATCAGAAAACGTAAAAAATAAAATCAGATGCCATCTCATCATCAGTAATCATGAAGACGTATATCTGTTCCGTTTTTAAATAAATTCAATAAACTACATTTTAAAAATTTCGTTATTATCAATCAGCTGTTGAAGACAGGAACCCTGATACTCAAAATATTGCCCTTGACGTGTGAAGCAGACAAAGTGTGGTTTATGTAATTTCTAGATTGATACTAAAGTAAACAAAAAGAATAAAATATTGTACAGAATATTTCCCGCCTCCTTGATTACTGTACTTACCGAAACCTTGATGATTTCTTTTTATTTCTTATTTTAATCATTTATTATAACTTTATTTTATTAAAAGATCATTAAATATACACAACTACAAAAATTTCAAAGCACGTGAATCGCGTTTCTTGTATGTTATGAATCTGTAAAATATATCAACCATTATGAAACTGCAATATACAAAAACAAAGATGGCGGACATTACGATCGTGTGTGGACATTTTCTCAAGAATTTTAACCCCTCAGTTGTATCCTATAAGACTGACCCCCCTTCTCAAAAAATAAATTTTAAGGTAAAAAAACCCGTCTTATACGCGGGGATTTACGGTACTATTGTATCGATAATTATCTATCTTAACATGTAAGACTTTTTGTCAAATGGCCAGATTTACTGGTCTATAATGAAAGGAAATCATATCTTGGACAGACCTATTTTCCTTCAGTACCTCTTTGAATGTGTGGTGTAAAATTTTGGATCATGGTGCCTTTAACTGCCTAGGTTCGAATTCCACTTGCGCAGATCATAATATGAAAAAAGATTGTAAGTTTGCTTGTTAAAGTTTGGTGGTTTTCTCCAGGTACTCCAGTTTCCTCCACCATCCCAGACTTGACTGCCACAATATGGTGTTAAACACCATAACTCCACTTATATTGCTTCTCTAACATAACTTCACATAAGTGCTCTTGGTGGTTCAGTGATAACTGTCATAGTCCTGCCCTAAAACCAAGCTAGTATTATATAAGATATAAAGAAAATGGTAACTGAGAGGGATCTGATTTATGACATACTTATATTTTAGCAGAAGATTTTAACCCAGCTATTTATTTACTTCTTGTTTTTAAAGCAGAATGCTAACGGCGTCCAGCTTTATTGCGATCACCCAGTTTTACTGGAAAGCAAAACATAGCACCCCCTGTCAGCCAAATTTTACTAAAAAGTGAGACATTAAAAAATTCTGAACCAGATTAGTTTCAATAATACTTGCTTCATGATCCATGGAATTCAGTAAACAATCTGAAGTTATTTACAAAAGCTTTAAATAAAATCAATGAAGATGTAACAATAGTTTTAAGCTCAACAGGCTAAAGCCAGATGAGCTAATGGCATGATGCACGTGTGTGTGCGTGCATCCGTCCGTTAACAGCAAAAACTCTGAAACTATTGGGCCAAATTTAACAAAACTTTGCAGGAATGATCCCTAGAAGAAGTAGATGAAAATTTGTACAATTGGTTTCCATGGCAACCAAAAGTAGGTCACAGCGATCTAGAATGCAAAAAACCTAAAATAAGCTTCTTCTCTGAAACCAAAGGTTATATGCAAAATCTGATGTGATATTTAGCTTCTAGACACCCTTAAACATATAGGTTGTACATTTCGTGAAATTCTGTCAAAAACTAGGTTACGTGTTTTTAGCGTTTTCTGTCATACTTCGTAAAAAGTGAAAATAAGGCTTATAATGAGATATCAACTTCGAAAATCTTCTCCTCTGAAACAATGAAGCCTTCAGCTTTCATATTTGGCAGTTTATATCAGCTTGAGCCCCTTTACCAAGTTTGTACAAATAGTGGTCCTCGGTCCATTTTCAGCCCTACCCCATGGGTCCATATATCTGCATATGCATATATGGCTTATAATGAGATATCAACTTTGAAAATCTTCTTCTCTGAAACCATGAAGTTTTAAGCTTTCATATTTGGCAGTTAATAACAGCTTGAGGCCCTTTACCAAGTTTGTACAAATGGTGGCCCTCAGTCCATTTTTGGCCCCACCCCAGGGGTCCATATATCTGCATATGTATATATGGCTTATAATGAGATATCAACTTTGAAAATCTTCTTCTCTGAAACCATGAAGCTTTAAGCTTTCATATTTGGCAGTAAATATCAGCTTGAGGCCCTTTACCAAGTTTGTACAAATAGTGGTCCTCGGTCCATTTTCAGCCCCACCCCAGGGGTCCATATATCTGCATATGCATATATGGCTTATAATGGGATATCAACTTTGAAAATCTTTTTCTCTGAAACCATGAAGCCTTAAGCTTTCATATTTGGCAGTTAATATCAGCTTGAGGCCCTTTTCCAAGTTTGTACAAATGGTGCCCCCATCCATTTTTGGCCCCACCCAGGGGTCCATATATCTGCATATGCATATATGGCTTATAGTAGAAAATCAACTTTGAAAATCTTCTTCTCTGAAACCATGAAGCTTTAAGCTTTCATATTTGGCAGTTAATATCATCTTGAGACCCTTTACCAAGTTTGTACAAATAGTGGCCCTCGGTCAATTTTTGGCCCCAACCCAGGGGTCTATATATCTGCATATGCATACTGTAAAACACTTTATTTTCGCGACATGATATTTTCGCAATATTTCTATCAAAGTCATTTCGCGGCATGAAATTTTCGCGATATCCCGGCGTGAGCCCCCGTGTAAAAATCGTAGGTATGTATGTAAATGTGCCTGTTTTCTCGTAATCATGTACAACTCACCTGTGAACTGTGTTTACAAACATCTCTCGATTATAATAAAGCTTAAATCAGTTTGTGTAAGACACGCTAGATATCAACATGTATCAGTGGCTTAAAAAAGCAAATGACGAGAAAAAATTGAGTTCTTTGCCGAAACCAGAAATTCCAGGATTACCAGATCCCAATAGTCTAAATGACGAAAGTGACCAATCTGCGTGTATTGCAGCAAATGCTGAAATTGAAACGGAATTGGAAAATGTTCCCCCGTGTACACCAAGTCCAGGAAGTCGAAAACGCAAAAGGGGAAATTATGTCTCGTATTCAGATGAAAATCGTGCTAAAATAGCTCGTTACGCCATAGAAAATGGCAATTCTAAAGCTGCAAAGTATTTTAGTGAAAAACTTCAGACTAAAATTAATGAGAGTACTGTTAGATCGATACGAAAATCATTTCACAAAGTTCTCTCTCGATCCGAGGTTAAGGATCATAACCTTATCGAGACACTGTCACCATCTAAACGTGGACGTCCTCTATTGCTGCATAATTTAGATGCAGAAGTGTGTAAACATATTCTTGGAATTCGAGCCGCGGGCGGTGTGGTAAATAGACACATAGTAATTGCTACGGCGCGGGGAATTTTAAAATTAAGAGACAGGAGTTTATTAAGTGAATACGGGGGTCCAGTAGAATTAAACAGATCATGGTCACAATCAATATTAAATCGTCTTGGATTTACCAAACGGAAAGGTACCCGAGCAGCAAAAAAATTACCAGAAAATTTTGAACATTTACGAGACGAGTTTTACTCCAAAATTAATGAACTCGTCACATCTAAATCTATACCAGCTGATTTAATTATCAATTTCGACCAAACCGGGCTCAATATTGTTCCCGTTTCTGATTGGACAATGGCCCAGGAAGGTATCAAGCAGGTAGATATTATTGGCAAAAGTGACAAAAGACAAATAACCGGTGTATTAGGATGTACGGCGTCTGGAAATTTTTTGCCCTTACAAGTGATATACCAAGGACTGACTGATCAATGTCACGCTCGATTTAATTTTCCGAAGGATTGGAATATTACTCATTCTGAAACCCATTGGAGTACCTCTGAAACCATGATGGAATATGTGAAAAATATCATAATCCCTTACGTTGAACACACTCGGGATACTCGGGATTTACCGTTACGACAAACTGCGCTTGTTATTTTGGATGTTTTCAAAGCACACCGTGTTGACAGTGTATTGGATGCGTTACATGGGGCAAATATAAGAACTATTTTCGTACCGGCATGTTGTACAGGCGAACTTCAACCCCTGGATTTAAGTGGAAATAAAGAATTTAAAGAGGCAATAAAGGATTGTTTTATTGAATTTTATGCAGACAAGGTTTCTGCTGCAATGAGAGATGGGAAACATCCTGATGACATTAACATTGACCTTAAAATGACGGCAATGAAACCACTACACGCACGTTGGATGTTGCACAGTTTCGACAAAATTAAATGCCAAAACGAACTGTTCACAAAAGGATGGGATAAGGCAGGAATTCTGAAACATATTTAATTAGATTCTCGTGTTTTTAAAGTGTTTTAGTGCTCCATATTTGGATTTTAACGTGTTTTAATATTTTCATCATGTGTTTTAGTGCTCGAAACTTTTAATGGATCTTATTGTGATTTTATGGATTTTAATTTTTAAATCTGAATAAAATGTGAGTAAAATTATTTAATCTTTATATTTTATTCTTGCTTTAGAGATAAATCAAGGCAGAACATAAACATACCACCCATATTTACAAATCCAATAGTAACCAAGAACAGTCCATTTATTTTTGTTTTATGAATTTTATTTTCGCGCACATTATTTTCGCGATTTTTTACTAACTCGCGAATTACGCGAAAATAACATGCACGCGAAAATTTCATGTTTTACAGTATATGGCTTAAAATAAGATATCAACTTTGAAAATCTTCTTCTCTGAAACCATGAAGCTTTAAGCTTTCATATTTGGCAGTTAATAACAGCTTGAGGCCCTTTACCAAGTTTGTACAAATGGTGGCCCCTGGTCCATTTTTGGCCCCACCCCAGGGGTTCATATATCTGCATATGCATATATTGGAAATCAAGTTTAAAAATTTTCCTCTCTGAAACTGTAAGGCATAATGCTTTTATATTTGGCATTTAATATCAGCTCAAGTCCCTT
Source organism: Tegillarca granosa (assembly GCA_029721355.1). Lineage (NCBI taxonomy): Eukaryota > Metazoa > Mollusca > Bivalvia > Arcoida > Arcidae > Tegillarca > Tegillarca granosa. The sequence goes on from CM056610.1 coordinate 3,140,630, forward strand.
TACCAGGTTTGTACAAATGGTGGCCCCTGGGCCATTTTTGGTCCCACCCCAAGGGCCAATATATCTACATATGCATATATGGGAAATCAAATTAAAAATCTTCTCCTCTGAAAATGTAAGGCTTAAAGCTTTCACAATAAGCTCAAGTCCCTTTACCAGGTTTGTACAAATAAAGGCCTCTGGGCCATTTTTGGTCCCACCCAGGGGCGCATATATCTATATATACTTATATGGGAAGTCAAATTTAAAAATATTCTTTTCTGAAACTGTAAGGCCTACAGCTTTTATATTTAGCATTTTACATCAGCTCAAGTCCCTGTACCGAGTTTATATAAATGGAGGCACAAGAACCATTTTTGTCAGTTGAGCTCCACAGGCCCTTTTGGGCCTCTTGTTTTTTTTTTTTTTTTTTTTTTTTTTTTTTTTTTTGTCGAGCCTCGCATTGCCATAAGGCAAGACTTGCGTGTTACTTTTCCAGTGTCATCGGCGGTGGCGGTGTGTCAAAATGTGAAAGTTTATGTTAAAGAAATGTATTTACTTCTTAATCAAAAACTAGCCAGGCAAGACATTTGAATCTGTGGAATTCTTATTTCTGGTTTCTTTAGGTACTGGAGAGAAAAAGGAAAAGAAAGAACAGTGATGGTGACACAGAAGAAAGTAGTCAGGATGAAGCTGATGAAGTAGATGGTGAGGCCATTCCCGAAAAGAAAAAGAGGTACATAGTGTTATTTAATCCATCTTTTAATAAAAACTTAGTTGAAAGCATTGGCTAATATGTTCAGCTTGCTGATGATTTTTCCCATTGCTGTGATCTTATGGAATACAAAACTTTTGTTTTGATAGAATGTCATTTTATTGTCCTTTAATAAGTGTCATTACTCCTTCATTTACATGTACTTGTGGTTTTTCTCCAGGCCACTGGTTTCCCTTACAATCCCAAAACTGACCTCCTTAATCAAGGTGAAAAAAATCATGACTCGTACAAAAAAAAAAAATTCCATTAGTCTAATCTATGCAAGTTTTATATTAATATTTGTAAAATATAAAAGATGTTTTACAATAATGAATATTCTTTTCTTGTGCTAAATTCAATGTCAATATATATTACAGATTCTTTTTATGAAAATAACAGTAGGTTTTAGGATAGCAAACCCAGGTAACTGAGTAAATATAGGTTTTGCCAAGTTTGCATTTTGCTTGCATCATCTTTATTAACTGCCAAGGTCTTGATGTAAGTGAAATAATCTTGCCGTGACGTGAAACCCTTTTTAATTTTTTAAACACACAAGTTTAATAACAAACAACAGAATGTTTTAGCGTTGGAAGATAATTTGTATCCTTTTCGTAAGCTTGTATTGTGTTTTACTTTTTATTAGGAAGAAGAGTAGAGAACAACGAGAAAAACGACCCCCCAGAAAGGAAGGGGATGAAGGGTATGACCCCTATGATTTTGAGGAGGATGAAGCCACTGCCAGTGAAGAAGGTAGAGTAGAATTTGTCTGTGTAAACTCCTTACTGTTAAAAATTTATTAACTTGAAGATTCTTTCAAGTAAGATCCTAGTTTCATAGGTAGGATATGAAAAATTAACCAACACCCTATGTGTATGTGCATTTCAATGTAGAAGGAAAATCTCTGCTGCTATAAGAATTTTAAAAAAATACCAAGTGATATATTATGCTGTGTACTAAAAAATCCTGCATATTCATCGTTTAAAGCTGCATTACTTTTTCCAAAGAAAAAAATTTAAATGGTACTAATCTAATTAATATTAACAATAAAAAGATACCAAAACCTGTAAGGTTTAAATTGTGGTGATGTTCAGTCTAGTGGATACCTAGTGGTATTCTGCAGAGTTCCATAGTAGTAGTAAATCAATTGTAATAAATGGTTCTCAACACTAGATCGAACAGTTGTGGTAGGATATTTATTTGTCTACATGTTTCAGCAGCTATGCTGCCGTCATCAGGACTGAATTTACAGTGGTAGCGGTTGACCTAAGGTACAAAAGTTGGTGACAAAGTAGTCACGTGATTTTAATTGTTCTTTGTTTTTGTTAACGTTGTTACTATACGATGATGAAGTTAAAAATAAAAGATGAAAATTAATTATGTATACTGTTTTACAATTATGTGAACTAAAATTTAATTGTTCTTTGTTTTTGTTAACGTTGTTACTATACGATGATGAAGTTAAAAATAAAAGATGAAAATTAATTATGTATACTGTTTTACAATTATGTGAACTAATTAAATTTAGATAGCTTGATTAAATTAAAGTTATTTAAAGTTTACTTGCTGTTTGTTAATTGTTTAATAGTCCATATACACTGTAAATGTTTATCTCTCTGTGCCACAGTACGGGCGGAAGTTCGTCAAAACAAACTGTTTCTTCTTGATCCAGTATTGGGGTTTCTTCAATTGTGGAGCGCCCTTTACTTGTGGTATAGGATTCCACGTTGGCAGTAACGGTATTTGTTGATTTTTTTGAATTTTCTAGATCTAATTCCTTTATGATTTCGTCAAATTTTATGTCCAAACTGGTGGTAGATTCAGATTTATAATTTAAATAGCCATAGTTCAAAATTCTTTCTGGTTCTGGAATTAGCGTTGCTGGTATGATGAATTCTGTTGGGTTTGAGATCGGAATAGCTGTTTTGGTTCTTTGATTTATTTTCAGTATAGGTTTTGCTATGACTTTTTCTGTTTTCAGCGTTTTTGCAGAAATTACAGTAATTACCCAGCGAGATGTAGCATGTGGGATCTAATGTTAAAACATGGTTACGTCATGAAAAAATCGGGTCATTTAAACACAACTTTCATAACTGTGACATACCATGAATTAAACACAGAAATTCTTTAAATTTGTCATTTGTGACTTAGTAAGGGATATATAACACCATTTCAAATACATCTGGATATTGATGACGGACAATTCATGCAATTTGTCACGTATCACCTTCGATTCATGGGTTTTTCCGTACATCCGTGCGCATGCTCCGGGCTTATAATTTAATCATTGATAAACATTGACCAACCGGTAAGAGGATTCCGTTTATTTACAGCTAAAAAGAATGAAATTCTAGAAAATGAATCTCCCGGATCGTAATTAGAAGTTATCTATTTTTAAAAAAATTTATTTTTAGAAAATCAAAAAAAAATTCAGAAAATTGAAAAACTTAATGCAGCTTTGAAATCCCATAATTAACCATCTGAAGTGATGCCCTTGGTGACATCACATTGTGTATTAAAAATCCACCATTTTCAACATGTAAAATCATCATAGCAGCAGCTTTTACCGAGTGCAAAGGTACTTCCAGATGCCTTTAAGTTTCCTGTTAAGATGGCTCAAGTAAGCAAAAAATATCAATTTAAGTTTTGTGATAATTGAGCATAATCATAATTCACTGTCACAGACAATATATCCGAGGGTAGTCTTACACGTAAAAAGGACTGTTAGTGACTTTATGTATGTATAAACCTTGATCTTTTCATTGTCCTCTTTGTAGAACCCACAGAATCTTTGGACAAGGAAAGGAAAAAGAGAAAGTCAAAAAGGAAGACTGACGAAGCTTCAGAGAGCATGGATGTTGATGATTCTACCTCTAAATCTAAAGATAAGGGAACTCTAGATGAAAAGAGGTAAGATTTACTTTTTTTTAAAAGGGTTTAAGACTGAAATGGATGGGTTTCTTTTGAATTTGTGTCTAAAAGTTTTAAAATTATCCAGGGGATGCAGAAAAGCAACTATGTTCAATATTTTGGATGAAAGTCTTCCAAAAATGGATAAAGTTCAATATTAATGAATACAAATCCTTGAAAAATGCCATAAAGAATTGTGCTCATCTACAAGTTCATATACAAACAGTCTGCCAAGTTTCAAGTTTTTAGTTAAAACTGTAACAGTTGATTTCACCAAAGCTACTCCTTTTTCCCCATTTACACTCCCTACTACACTTCTTGCAACCTAACAGCAGATCTTGTCTAAAGGAACACCTTCTCTAAAATTATCATTGGATTAGTAAAGGTTTTGATTTACAAGTTAATTTTGCAAAGATTGTTAATGCTATTAAAGTTAGCCATGATTTTATAGGTTTATCAGGCCAGTGTGAATCTTTGCTTTACTCTCTCTCTCTCTCTCTCTCTCTCTCTCTCTCTCTCTCTCTCTCTCTCTCTCTCTCTCTCAGCAGCAGATGCTTGAACCTATGATCCTTGAAAAACCGGCCTATGATTTTTCTTGAATACTAATTCGTGGCTTCTTAGTTTTAACCTTTACTATCCTGTCATTGTTGATGTCTGTTTGTCATTAAATTGTTTAATTTATTTTTCAGATTAAAGACATTTAGAGCATCACTGTTTAACTTGTTTAAATCTGAGCATGCCCAGTCAGTGTCTATGGACAAAATTAAAACACATATGAGCAAAGAACATGCTGGGGACGAATTCTCAGAAGAAGACATTTTTGCGGCCATTGATAAAATGATGGACGCCAATCAAGTGATGTTGGCTGATGATGTTGTTTTCTTAATTTAAAGTGTTTGGTTCCTCCAAAAACAGTGCTAAATTTATGTAAATGTTTGTTTCAGCCACAAATCTTGAGCCAAAAAATTGTGAAATCTCTTGGTCCAGAGCAAAAATTTTGGAAAAGTAATAAGTCCAGTGATCTTCATCTTGATTTTTTTTCTTATGAAAGTTAGCAGAGTGAAAATGAATTTGGACCAGTTAAACAAGAACAAATGATGGTGACATAATTGTATTTTGAGCCCTGAAAGTTCAAACTTTATTGCGATCGACATGATTTCATGACTTGATGGATTATACACGACTTCAGTGACCTTTCTTAGGTACATACACATGTACATACATGTAGAAGATATTAGAATTAATATTTATACCTGCAACGTCTTGACATTGAGACTAACTTTTGTCCGAAAATTTTTTTAAAAAATACAACATTATAGACTATTGATGTTGTGATATGCTGATTAACTACTCTATGTAGAATTGAATTGTTTGATTTCAAAAGGCTTCGCTTTGAACAATGTGATAAACAAATAACTGTATATGTGTACAACGGTCATTGCAATTGGATATAGATTTGCATAATTTCCATGGAAACATTACAATGACAGCATAATTTCAATGGAAACATTACAAAAAAACAACATAATTTCCATGGAAACATTACAATGACAGATGTAAACTCTTTATGAATGTGATAATAAATTTATGCATGTAACATGTATACTGATGTACACAATAAATGCCGAGTTTAAAGCCGAGTTAAAAATCTGTGTTGTAAAAACAATTACAAAGCAGTTAAAGCTGCATTAAGTTTTCCTAGGAAAAAATTAAAACGGTGCTGATCTACTTAATGGTTTTCTAATGAACAAATGTTACATTTGGTTCAATGATAAAAGCTCGAATAAATATGGAAATATTAATTTCCTAGCAAGATGTAGCCTGTGGAATCTCATTTTAGAATATGGTTATGTCATAAAAAACCGTGTTTTTTAAACACCATTGATAATACATTTGGATATTAATGGAGGACAATTCATGCAATTTGTCAGGTTTCCCCTTTGATTCATTTGAGTCTGTACATGCGTGTGCATGCTTCAAGCTTATAATCATCATTGTAAACAGTTGACCAACCCGTTTGAGGTTTCTGTTTATTTACAGCTAATTGAAATGATTTTTTAAAAAATGAATCTCACAGATCCTGATTAGAAGTTTGTTATTTTTGAAAAAAAAAAATTTTTGTTTTAGAAAATTCCAAAAAAAAAAAAAAAAAAAGCTTAATGCAGCTTTAAACCTTTACAGGTCCTTGGTAGCTTATTGGTTTAAATCTGGTAGAAGTGTGATTGGTGTGTTTTACGTCACATCAGAAATTTTTCCCCAATTCAAAAAAAAAAAAAAAAAGGTTATTGGTCTTTACGGATTAATCTCATAACAAGTTTATTATGCCCTGTACAAGCATGCAGTTGGGATGACAAGTTTATGTATGCCCTGTACAAGCATGCAGTTGGCATGACAAGTTTATGTATGCCCTGTACAAGCACGCAATTGGGATGACAAGTTTATGTATGCCCTGTACAAGCACGCAGTTGGGATAACAAGTTTATGTATGCCCTGTACAAGCACGCAGTTGGGATGACAAGTTTAAGTATGCCCTGTACAAGCACGCAGTTGGGATGACAAGTTTAAGTATGCCCTGTACAAGCATGCAGTTGGGATGACAAGTTTAAGTATGCCCTGTACAAGCACGCAGTTGGGATGACAAGTTTAAGTATGCCCTGTACAACCACGCAGTTGGGATGACAAGTTTATGTATGCCCTCTACAAGCACGCAGTTGGGATGACAAGTTTATGTATGCCCTGTACAAGCACGCAATTGGGATGACAAGTTTATGTATGCCCTCTACAAGCACGCAGTTGGGATGACAAGTTTATGTATGCCCTGTACAAGCACGCAGTTGGGATGATTTTTGTTAAAGTGCTAATTTACTGAGTCAGTATGTAGGAGACCACTCCTATCCAGTATCTTGATACCGGGTGAACCAGTCAATACTCTGTCTTATAAAGTCGAACACCAGTTGAGGAAGCAATTTTTCCGAAATTTTAGTCATGTTTGATCCGGCCAGGGTTTGGTTCCATTCCTGTTCTCAAGGCACATTTTACCACTGAGCTATTAAGGTGGTCAGTTACTAGTGTGAGAAAATTTTATTGAATTTAACACATGCATGAAACATACAATAACATACATGATGGATTCTGGAACAAGGGTTGGCAACTCTTATACAAGCCAGTTTCCAAAATTTGTTGAGTAATGGTGTTTAACGTCTCACTCAAACATATTTCTCTTGTATCGAGACAGACGTTGCAATCTATAGGCAAAAGTGCAGAAATTTTGCCAGTGAGTTGCGCTGATGGCTTTATACAGCAGGGTTTTTATCGTGACATGCCTGCCATTGCACGGGACCTCGTTTAAGTTCCTATGCGAAAGAACAGTGACTTTTCATTTCGTAATGCTAAGTGCTTGGCGAAAGAACCGTCGCTACCATCTTTCAAGTCTTGGGTCGGACCCGGCCAGGGTTCGAACCCACGACCTTCCACTTACGGAGCTAGCACTCTACCAACTGAGCTACCGCAGTGGTCCAAAATTTGTATCTGCTAAAATATAACAAAAAACAAGTGATGAATATTTTGTTTGTGGAGTTGCATCAGCTATTTTAATCTCTTGTAATGAGTCTAAAATGTTCATGTATGGGCGTGTTTTATGTCTGCAATGTACCATGGTGTATTCTGGGCAATTTAAGCTGTTAGTTCACTTGATCAGTAGACAACTCTGCAAATCACATTTGTACAAGTAGATAATGTGTTCTAATGCGGACCTACAAGCAAAAAAACTTAAAACTTGTGTATGACCTGGCCGGGTTCGAACCCATGAGACTCGCCACAAAGCGGATGCGCAAAATGGTGTGTATACTTTACATATCCACTTATTCAGTTCAAAGGAAAAATGAACATGGACATTTAACATGAATTTTTTCAAATTGCATATGTACAAGTATATAATATTAACTAACACCTCTGTACAGTAAGGTTGCAAGATAGGCGATACGTGTGTATGTAATATAGCATTGAATAATCGTATAACACGATTGATTGAATGGGGTTTTACGTCACAGTCAGGAATATTTCACTTAGTATCAAGACGTCACCAGCTATAGGTGAAGTGGCAGAAATTTTTACCTTTGCAGTGCGCTTGTGAAATGTGCAGGGTTTTTACGGTCCCCTCCGAAGGACCCCCACTCTTGATGTATTGGTTATAATTTTTTTTTTAAATGCTTTAGATGCATATCTTCTTGGGACTCTTGTTGAAAATTTGCCCTGACCTATCCGGGCATCAAGCTCATCGATGATGAAGAGAGTGGGAGGTTGTTTTTGGCAGACGCATACCTTATCAAGATGAGGTAATCACGCTCGCACGCTAAAGTTTAATAACGCACATAATCTAGAAAATGGAAAACTAATATATATATATATATATATATATATATATATATATATATATATATATATATATATATATAAGATATATATAAGTTGTACTGTTTATTTACCGGCAGGTATATATAAAAATTAAACCGCTTGTGGACGGGTAGTTGAATATGGTTAAATTAGATAATTTAATGCCCTAAAATGCAGAACAAAGCATGATTTTACATACCTGGACCCCCTAACGACGTGGGACTTTGCCGCACGCATTATCACACGCATGGCTCTCAAAGGACCTCGACAGCTATGCAGGCGCTGAACCGGTAATCCATCATTTCACTTAGATAACGGGAAGTATAATTGATCATCCTTTCATGTGTAATATTTATTCATTCGGGAAGTTTGTGTGTACACTTAAATCAGAAATTAATCCGACAGGAAATGGGAATTTTAATGGATTTGTTAACTTTCAGGAAATTTTTACATAAACGTCTCGACAAGGTTCTGACCCCGGTTTCATAATCATTCCTTAACTAAGAATTTCCTTAATATAAATTTAGTAAATTTGAAATCTGAATTACTTGCTTAATCATTTAGATAATTCAGGAATTTAAGATGTCATTTTGAAGATCACTTCAAGTCTGTCACATCTGTATTAAGTTTTATCACAATTATTGAGTTGTAATTCAAAAAGAGATTGCCATAATTTGATAAATTTAAGTTCAGAAAAAAATTTTCTTCAAGGAATGATTGTGAAATTGGGACCCGATTGATAATCAAGCAGGGGCGTAGAAACCGAGGCAAAATATAAAGTGCCGAAGGAGCTTCAAATCTAAGAGTTGAGTTGAGTAATGGTGTTTAACGTCCCAGTCAAGAATATTTCACTTATATCGAGACGTCGCCAGCTATAGGCGAAAGTGTATAAATTTTGCCTGTGCGTTGCGCTGATGACATGACACAGCAGGGTTCTTTATCGTGCCACGCCTGCCATGACACGGCACCTCGTTTACTTGAAGTTCCCATCCTAAAAAACCGTGGCTTTAATTTCATTTCATAATGCTGAGTGCTTGGCGAAAGAACAGTCACTACCCACTTTCAAATCTAGAAGGCATTTCATTATTAAACTCTATACTGTCAAAATGGTACGCAGTGGTTTTAAGTAGAATCCAAAGGAGTGGAGTAATGGTGTTTTACGCCCCAGTCAAGAATCTTTCACTTATTTCGATGCGGTCAGTTCTGGGATGGTGGAGGAAACTGGTGCCCGGAGAAAACCACCGACCTTCGGCAAGCGAACTGACAAACTTTCTCACACTAGGATCTATCCCGAGTGGGATTCGAATCCAGGCGGTGAGAGGCACTGTGATCCGTAAGCGCGCGCTTTAGACCACTCGGCCACCGAGGCCCCATTCCAAAGGAGTAACTGTAGGACCAAGTAAAGTGTACAACTGATTCAGAAAGCAATCTCTTAACTTGAAACGGTTTACTTGACGATACCGGAGACCAAAACGAAACAATAAACGTTTATGAAAACAAGCACTTCACACACACACACACACACACACACACACACACACACACACACACACACACACACACACTGAAGTTGTTTCAAGAGTCGCATCGGAGATCATTGACAAAACCGAATGCAGAGGCGGTTCCAGGATTTTACAAAGGCGGAAGGGGGGGGGCTTAGAGGCAAAGGCTCAACATCTATAGGGGTCCGGAGGCATTCTTCCTCGGAATATTTTGAAAAAAAAATGGGTCGAAAACATTCTGGTGCAATTAAGACTGCATGAATGAGAAAAATATCTGTCATTCAGAGTAAGCCCCCTACCCCCTCTAGATCCGCAACTGCAATGGTCAATTTATGCAAATATCAACAGCACTACTTGTATTAAAATAAAATAATGACAAATGGTTAAAAAGCAAGCAAAGCTCAATGTATAAAAATTTAGCAATAATTAGCCATATCCATACTATTACTAGGGAGGTAAATTCGATAACAATGAACATCAATGAATATAATAACTGAGGTCAAGAGAAGAAGATGGTGTTGGATAGGATGGTGTTGGATAGGACATACACTAAGAATGAAAAAGACCAGATATCCACGCCAAGCCCTCATATGGACACCAATGGGCAAGAGAAAACAAGGTAGACCAAACCATAAGAAGGACTTTGGAAGAAGAAAGGACACAGATGGGGAAGACCTGGCATGAATTAACGTGGATGGCACAAGATCGAAAAGAGTGGTTCCATCATGTTGACACCTTATGTTGTGTGAACGACGAAGAGGATTAAGTTAAGTAAGTTAAGTTAAATTCGATAATAAACTACATGTACTTTCAGATTTTTATTTTCTATTCCTCCGATTTAAATGTCGCAATACTGTATTGGAAAAAAAAACACATTGAATTAGCTGTAGAATATACGACATTATAACGTGTATGATCATCTCATCTCGCCGGTGTGTATATTGTAACGTTTACCTGGAATCGTAAACTAGATCATGTTGATAATATTGCTTATAAATTGTCAAGAGTTGCGCTTTGAACACGCCTTAATCACGGTACATGTATTAGGGCATGTAAAAAGTGAACGAACAATCATATATATTGGATGTACAGTTTGAATTATAAAGAATTCTAATTTGGGAGTTATATATTATACAGTCAATATTATACTTTCCTCGTATTGTGACGGACCGGGTTTAATGGGTGGCCGGGTAGTTGAGTTGGTATAAGCATCCTGCTAGTATTGGGAAGGTCCCGGGTTCGGGTCCCGGTTTGGCTGCTGCTTTTTTTCTCTTTTCTGTTACATTTGGCCCCCAACAAAATAACCCTTGGAGGGGTTGTGTTAGATTTCCAAGGTGGCAAATCTCAAGAAAACAGGGAAGGAATGCAGCGGGACTGAGCTAGTCATGGTTTTGTTGTGTTGTATATAGTAGATATAATAGAGTGATTTACTGCCAGACTATCTGGTCTGGATCTTTTAGCCTCGTGGTAGAGCGCTCGCTTATCAACCGGAAGAGCCGGTTCGTTCCTCAGCCGGGGGCACTCACTCGTACGGAAGTGTTTGTTTGTTCGTCACAAGTTGTTTGTTTTATCCAGGTACATTTCCTCCCTCCTGTTACGGTATAAATTCTGGCGAGATAAGTGCTCTAGTAAGTAACGGAAGCTCGGAAAATGAATAAAAACTTGACTAAAAACTTGGATTAATATTCTGTACCGATAGTTGATACTATCATATCTAAACTATTAAAGACTTAAATGTAGAAAATATTTTACCAGACGGTGCGGTTTCAAATTGCAGATAAGCCATTTGATGGCTAAAAATCTAATTAAATAAATAAAATAAATAAATAAATAAATAAAAAATAATAACAATCATAAAAACAGCAGCAGCAGCAGCTGAGAGATTTTCATTATCTCTGGCACTACAACAACAACAATAATAATAATAATAATAAATAAATAATGCATGAGTGCATAACTAAATAAATTAATGAAAATAATAATAATTACGATAATAAAAAAAATCTAAAGTAGATACTAGTGTTATGCCACCGATCTTACGATTGAAAATCTTCGGTCACTTGATGCATGGTGTACGTTTTATTCTTAAGTGAAGATAGATCGGTATAATTATAACGTCAGTTTTTCAGAATGAACATGTTGTTAGGTTCTTCAGAAATACACAAGAGTGTGAAAAACAAAAAACAATGATTCAAAATTTGATCGTACGATTTTAAATTATATAAGACTGTCGTACGAGTAGGCTATCCGGTGACGTAATAACAGTTGCCTCTTTCAAATCTATTTGGGTCAATAATTAAGTATACGAGTAGTCTCCCTTTGCAGTTAGAACTCTCGTCATTTTGGAAACATGGCAAGCAGTGAGAGATCACGCACTGACCTTAATGAAGAAGACGAACATTTCAGATTCATTAATGAAAAAGGAGTCGATGGTATTTCACTGGAGTTTTTCTACAAACCACACACGATTACACTTCTAACAGTTTCTGTAATCGGGCTGCTGTACACCGCATTCACAAGGTAATCGTAATATTTTGACATTTTGTCGGCTGCTATTAATGACACGTGACCTCCATGTGTTTCATAAATTATCATCGTGTTATGATGATATTCTGAATAATTTTTCACCCGGTGGAAGTAGAAAATCATTTTAATATCTATGTAAAATGATATCAGAAACAGTCGATTTTATAATTTATATCTGTAGTTAGGATTTATCATTTAGATCGGCTTTACTAACTACCCCCCCCCCCCCCCCCCCGCCGCTATCCTTGTCCCTGTTTAGAATCCATTTAAACTATCAATTTTTCCATCATTCGGTATTACAAAGTCTTATCTGTATGACCCGATTAATTAAGATATATATAATTTAAAATACATTTTAACAAAAAAATGTAATTTTTATCGCAATAAATTTAAAAATAATTTTGTTAGATCTATTTCAACATTCAGATTTTTGTTTAAAACATATTAGACTACGAATTTTCTTTATAATAATGATAGAAAAAAGGTTTGATTTGTTTTGTAAACCCCCCCCCCCCCCACACACACACATTTATTTTTATATTTTAAATATTTGTATATGATTATTAGCAGAAATATTCAAACACTTTGATTCTGACATGATTAAGGATAATTTTAGTTGCGGATGCAAATTTATGAGAGTCCTAGTTTTTAGTATGTAACTTTCTGACAGACTGACACTGAGGGTTGATGTAAGAGTGTTGAGTCAAATTTCAATGTTAATTTTATTATCTTCAAGCACCTGCTGGTTTTGTAAATCTAAGAATGATTGCAGTCAAATGTCAATGTTAATTATATTATCTTCAAGCACCTGCTGGTTTTGTAAATCTAAGAATGATTGCAAATGGACTTTAATTTTTTGTCTATGGTTACCATGTGTGTAATTATGGTGTCTTTACTAGAAATCAGAAAATGGGTAGATAGAGTTGCTTTTACTGTTTATTAGTCACATAACATTGCTTAGTCTCAATCACAGTAATCATTATGACAAAATCATCAATGCTAAAATTCTAATTAAAATTCTAAATTGTAATATTTAAGTTATCCAAGAAAATATTAAAAATAAGAATCCACAGGTGAAATAACATGTTTCATATATATTATATAGGTATATAATAAGATCTACTTCATTGTATTAAATTTGTTACGTAAGGGTATTGAAAAAGAAATTGAATTATTGATGTTTTGAATCACTTACCACTGATGTCATGAAAAGAGCTAGTAACATGTTAGATATAAGAGACCTGCAGGGCTAGTTAAGTAGTTCCTAAAATATTCCATTCTTAGTGGGCTAAACTAGTAAAATCAATTATGGTCTACTTCTGGCGAAAAAATTTAAAGAAACAAACCAGGATCCCTTAGGCCAAGTGGGGCCTCGGTGGCCGAGTGGTCTAAAGCACATGCTTACGGATCACCGTGTGGGTTCGATTCCCACTCGGGACAGATTCCAGTGTGAAAAAATTTGCCGAAGGTCGGTGGTTTTCTCCGGGCACTCCGGTTTCCTCCACCATCTCAGAACTGACCGCCTTATAATAAGTGAAAGAATCTTGACTGGGGCGTAAAACACTATTACTCCACTTCACTCTACTACTTATGCCAAGGTAAGACCACAGCCACCTATTTGTAATTATATAGTAAGATATTTTGCATCTTTGCAGTGAATTTTTCAAGTGTCCAATATTTCCCACCTCTTTGCATGAATGCCTTCTTTCTTTATCCAGCTTTTAAAACTATTTACTGTCTATATTCCATCATTTTGTGACATTTAAAAAAAAAAAGAATTTAAACATTTTTGATTAAATGTGATAAAAGTTTGAAAAAAATCTTTTCTTTCTTTGCCCTCTCTGATTTGTCTTTTGCCCCCCCCTCTTTCTCTCTCTCTCTCTCTCTCTCTCTTTCTCTCTCTCTCTCTCTCTCTCTCTCTCTCTCTCTCTCTCTCTCTCTCTCTCTCAGGACACACATTGTCTAATTTGATGCTTAAAATGTACACTGTTGTATACTTTATTATACAGAAACACTAATTCTCTTTTTAAATCTACTAATAAACTTTTTTTTTGTTTTTGCTACCAGAATTATGGTTAGAGAATGTTGACAGGGTGGTAAAACACCATTTTCTCACTCCACCATGTTGACAGGGTGGTAAAACACCATTATTTCACTCCACCCTGTTGACAGGGTGGTAAAACACCATTATTTCACTCCACCCTGTTGACAGAGTGGTAAAACACCATTATTTCACTCCACCCAGTTGACAGAGTAGTAAAACGCCATTATTTCACTCCACCCTGTTGCTCTCTTGTTTTAATATTAATGAACATAAATCGTATGTAAATGTGAAGGAATCCTGGTATCTGTTAAGTTTCTGTCATTTAAAGCTTCTCAGTCATAATTTATATATATTGATTGAATACAATGCTATTTTGTATCACACTTCAGATTAGTTTACCTATATTGGTACAAAGCTTAACCAGACGAAAATTAAATATTCATTGATCATTTGTATACTTTTGTATATTTATAAAAATTCACTCATTCAATTGCTGTTGTTTTAAATTTCGTTAATTAACCTAATTATTAGCTGTTTGGCCACTTTGATGTTGTTGTTGTAATGTTGTTTAACTTCTCATCAGCAATTTTTCAGCTACTTTTGATAAGAGTGGAGTGGAGTAATTGTGTTTTATGCCCAGTCAAGATTCTTTCACTTATTTTGAGGTGGTCAGTTCTGGGATGGTGGAGGAAAGCAGAGTGCTCGACGAAAACCACCGACCTTCGACAAGTGAACTGACAAACTTTCTCACACTAGGATCTGTCCCGAGTGGGATTCGAACCCAGGCATTGAGAGGCGCTGTAATCTGTAAGCGCACACTTTAGACCACTCAGCCACCGAGGCCCCCCTACTTTTGACAAAAACAAGGTAACTAATCTTTATGGATTAATTTAACAACAAGTTTGTGTTTGATTGAGATGTTTATATATTTATACATATGTACAAATTACGACAGTTCTTGTCATTTTGAATAATTACTGCATTTATTAACACAATTTACCAGATTGCATAGCCTGAACATAATTATAAAATAAAATAAAATAAACAAATACAACTTCAATAGGGGACTGTGTTGGCCATTTGGTTACGACGTTAATATTCAAACTAAAGTTGTCTCACCACTGTGGGTTGGACTTCAGTCAACTGCAATTAAGAAGGATTTTTTCATATATGTCTTTACTAATTGACTCGGTACTAGTAAAATGGACTGAGTAGTAAGCAATGATTCTAACATAAAATTCTAAGTGTATTGTTATGACATTGGAAATATTGTGTATTGAATGTTCATATTCTTAGCACTTTACTTGATAATTGATTTGTTTTTGTTGTGTTGATTATTTTATACTTATTAATTTTTTAATCTCATTGTATGAGGAAATAAATAATTAATGAATGATGGCCAGTAGAAAAAAATATATTGATTATTAGTTAAATCTGACAAAGAAATTGTTAATATATATTTACAATATTAAATTTAAGGAAAATTTTTTAAAAAGATTAAAAAAAAAATAAAAAAAATAAAAAAACACACAACAAATAAAAAATTTGTTCAGTTTGGCCTTTTTTAAGTTGAGGTTTTGTGAATTGTTTTATATGCAAATGAAGAGCTTAAAAATGCCTTAAAAAACAGGACATTGTTAGGCTGTAGACACAATTAGGTTAATTTATGCCAAGTTATTTAATTAATTCTGTGATAAATTATTCACGCCCTGTAGTGTTACATACAAAATTATTTATATATAATACATGTGTTAGAATCACATATACATTTGTATACTTTTACTTACAACTTAATGGAAAGGGTGGGTTGATAAATTTGGTGAGGAGGGGGTGAAGATTCAATTTTTATTATTCTTATTTTGTGTTACTTACAGAATTATTATATGTAACACATGTGTTAAAATGGCACAAAATATTACTTGACCGAGAGGAATAGTGGGGGTGGGAGGTGGGGGCTGGAAGGGAACGTGTGAAGTATTTACTCGGTTGTTATTTAAATCTGTGGTTTATTAATAAGTGTGAAAATCATTTACAAACACTATATTGTAAAAATTTCTATGAATTCAATGAAGTTGTGTAATGACAATTTTAACACCCACTAATGATGATTTTTATGTTATATGGTTATAAAGACGGTCAATTTTGAGATGGTGGAGGAAAAAAGAATGTCCAAAGGTATCAGACCTCAGGTGTAATAAGGCCAAATTTGGGACAGATAAAAGTAGTACATACAAAAACCTCTATACAGGTTTTTACATAGACCATGTCTAATTGATTTTATTTTGCAATTATGCCAAGGTGAAAGCTTCTGAGATTTGCTAAATAAAATAACCTGAATTGGTCGACCATTGCACTTAGTTTGTAGTGTCAGAACTGGAGACACACAGTGCACCTTCTATGCCAGGACTAGTTTGTGCTTTTAGCATGGTTAAAACATTTTCCAAATTTCTGAAAAAATGAAACCAATAAGACCTTGGTTTTCTCTTGTAAAAAGAAAAATTAATACCTACAGTATTTGTTGATTCAGAATAATTGCCATTTTATGTAATTAGGGGTTTGTTGACCACCTGATTCTTTTGAAATGGTCTATTTTAAGCCAACACTACAATTTTTTGTGTGGTTGCCATGGTAACAAAATGTTTGCTAAAATTAATAGAATGTGCATTTGGTTCATTAATGTAGTGTAGAAATAGTGTTTTAATTTTCCTGAATTTAATAAGTATCAAGTTCCTGCTGTAACAAAAAAACTTTTGAAATATGGGTGCATAACACTAAAGGTAACAAAAATATGCCAGTTTTGGGTGTCATTTCATGACCGAGGTCTGTAACCTAAGAAAACCACTGATAATTGGGAAGGAAACAAACAAACTTTCTCACATTTCTTACATTAGGATCTGACAGTGGGATTCAAATTAAAGCACAGTGAGAGACACCTTGATCTGTGAGCCAGCAAATACTTTAGACAACATTGATGCTAAGACCCTCAGAAATGTTTTATGTATGTGTATACTTAAGTACTTAAACTTAGTCAAGAAAATAATGTTTTTGTCAAATTGATAATGATATATAAAATGTGTTTGAAAATAATCCAGGTATTCAGTTTATATATATACATGAAAAATGAAACCTTAATTCATTGCCACACTGGTCCACAGTTTGTTAAACCGGGCTTTGGCCATAAGTCAAGGGAAACATACAAACAAAAACCTAAAAGTATTAAAAGTTTGGCACTTCAAAATATTGTGGCAATAAGTAAAGTGGCAAAGTTATCCAGTGGCATTTTTATCATGTTTTACTGTAAAAGCAAACAATGCAATATGTTACTGGTAGCCATAACAACGCCTCCAACAAATCAAATTGCACTAATCCTTACATGCTTGCACACATGCACACACCACATACACACACACACACACACACAAACACACACACACACACACACACACACACATTAATTGAAAATAGATACAAATACACACAGACACACACACACAGACAGACACACACATACAGACACACACAAAGACACACACACATGTGTGCACACACACACACACACACACACACACATTATATTTGGAGAAAAATATTAATTTCTTTATTTTTTACTCTTAATTATCTGGGTGTTTTAACATAATTTATAATACATGTTTTGTTACAGGGTAGGTCGTTAAACTTGAGCTTGACATTGACAGATGGCTCAGAAATAATTAATTTTCTTCTACTATCATTAAGAACAGATGTCCACTAGGACTGCAGACAAAGCCTTGTTAGAGAATAGTAAAACAGTAATTATCACTGCTAGATTAAGACGATTTTCTCTAAAATCAAAGCATATAAAACAAGGGCTTTTAAGACATGATGTAAAACAACATTTACCCACCCACCTTCCAATTTTTCTTTCCCTTGTTCCCTGTTACCCTATATTGAACCAAGACCTATTGATTTACTACATTGTCTTATCATCTGGCCCCAGTTTCACAATCATTCCTTAACTAAGATTTTCCGTAACTTAGATCTGACAAATTTAAAATCCTAATTATTTTATGATTTGTTCAGATATTCAGGAATTTAAGGTGTCATTTTGAGGATCACTTCAAGCTTGTAACATCTATAATAAGTTTTATCACAAATATTTATTCGTAATTCAAAAAGAGATTGCCAAAATTTGCTTAATTTAAGTTAAGAAAAATCTTAGTTAAGAAATGATTGTGAAATTGGTTGCCAAAATTTGCTTAATTTAAGTTAAGAAAAATCTTAGTTAAGAAATGATTGTGAAATTGGGGCCGGGTATTAAGCTAAACAAACTTATTTTGTAATATATTCTTTATTTCTTTTTTATTTTTACATAAAAGGACTATTTTAGTTTATCTTGTAAAATTTATTCTATTCTATTCTATTCTTTATTAAACCGAATACCTCATGGTATATAGGTACATAATTAGTGTCATAATACAAAACATAAACATCAAGGGGGACAAATACATAATAATATTACAATATTTATACAATAAATATATATATACATTTGTGAAAGTTTGAGAGAAGCAGGGATACCAAATAAAATTGCTTACATGATATTGAATGGAGAAAGTTATCAGATTCAAAACTGTGTAGAGTAACAAAAATAATAATAAATTATTAAATAATAGATGAAATGGCTTAAGTGAAATCTGACATATAACAATAACAAATTTTAAATATTTGATAATAAATAGATGGAGCCTTTTGCACAATAATGATAATAAATAATAATAATAGTAAATATGATAATAATGCTAATAATTAGAGAAAAATATGACTACTGGTATAACATGAAAGTTTTTATTACATAAGAGTTGTTATGAATACTTGGAGATCTAGCAAGAAATTTTCCAAGATTACAGAGTTGTCATATTAGATATTTAATGATTGAATGAGTTTGTAGGTGCTAGGCTTCAGCCAATAATAAGGTTTAATAAAACATTGTTTTAATTGAGAGTAAACTGGACATTCCAATATAAAGTGGTACTCATCCTCAATAAAAATTTTAAAAAAAATGTTCTAACAACCTGATTATTAATGCTATTACATGAATACCATAAAAACCCATGTAATTTACACACTTTTTTTGTAAAAATAAAATTAAAGTTTAGGGGATGCATGAATTACATGGATAGATTGTTTTTCTGTGTTTTATTAACTTTTTTCTTTCTTGTTGATGAAAATGTTCAAAATGTAAACATATGTACCAGAAGTTGGTCTATTTAATGTTCAAATCAGATTTTACGAAAAAAAAAAGGCACGTGAATATAAAAAAATGATGATTGTATGTTGAACAGTATTTTATGCTTATTTTCTTTGTACAATTTTTTGAATTTAATGAATGAAATGTCTGACTACTGTTTGGAAGTCTAACATGCATTGATCTGGCTGTTATGTGCTTAGATTGTTTTTTCCACCAATCGTGAAGGAGCATCTTTGACATGCATGGTGATAACGATAATCTTGACTGGATATATTTAATCATATTTAAAAATATAAATTAAATTAAATTAAATTTATTAAATTAATTGTTTGTGTAAAACTCTCTGTAAACAATTTTTACGCTAAATATTTACAATCCAAATCAAATTCTCTGTAATAAACTATTTGATCAGTGATTCGATCTATCATAGTATCGACTGAAAGCTTCACATGCGACCTTTCGTATTCTGACGTCATGGTTTTGCATCACGGGAAAGTATGAACAACACTAAGTTACAAAGATGTAAACACAAATACACGTGACAAGTCGCGGAATGTAAACAATTCATTGTGTCAAGACACAGAATGTAAACAAAACATAAACGATAAACGTATACTACATTTTTAGTGAATTTAATGGCCTGAAAAAATAAATTTATAAATGCACAGATATTTAAATAAAACCTTGACACGTTTATCTGTTGTTGTCATTTTTAGCTCACCTGGCAAAGCCAGGGTGAGCTTATGGAATGGTAAAGCTTGCGTGCGTCCGTGCGTCCGTAAACTTTAACCTTCTTCTCTGAAACCAATAGGCCAATTCAATTGAAATTTGGTATGATAGGTCCTTTGTTGCTATAGATTAAAAATTTTATCCGACATGTCCGTCCTAAATCCAAGATGGCTGTCGTTACTATAAATAGCAAAAACCTATAAATGGCCATTACAGGTTCATATATGTACCGATTTTGTTGAAATTTGAAACATAGAAAATAGATGTCAGGGGATTAAACATATATAACGGGTTTCTCTGTACGATTTTTAGTTTTTGCAATAATTACGTAATATGCAAATAAGGTCTATTTTTATCTTTGAAAATCTTCTTCTCTGAAAGTACATGGCCAATTGAAAGGATATTGAATGTGGAAGGTCCTTGTGTGGTATAGATTCAAAATTGTATCCAACATGTCTGTCGGAAATCCAAGATGGCTTCCGTTACTATATATAGCAAAAATAAAAAAAATGGCCATTATGGGTTTATTTATGTACTGGTTTTGTTGATATTTGAAACATTGAAAATAGATGCCGGGGGATAAAACATATATAACAGGTTTTTCTGTACGATTTTTTGTTTGTGCAATAATTACTTAATATACAAATAAGATCTATTTTAAGCCGAAATCTTTGAAAATCTTTTTCTCTGAAAGTACATGGCCAATTGGAAGGATATTGAATGTGGAAGGTCCTTGTGTGGTATAGATTCAAAATTGTATCCGACATGTCTGTCGGAAATCCAAGATGGCTGCCGTTACTATATATAGCAAAAATAAAAAAAATTGGCCATTATGGGTTTTTTTTATGTACCAATTTTGTTGATATTTAAAACATTGAAAATAGATGCCGGGGGATAAAACATATGTAACAGGTTTTTCGTTTGTGCAATAATTATTTAATATGGGAATAACCCGGGTGTATTTGCCATGGAATCCGTGGAATTTCCATGGATTTTTCGTACATGGAAAGTGTGGAGTATTGGAACCGTATGTACGTGGAAATTCCATGGACATGTACGTGGAAATTCTATGGACAATGTACGTGGCAAATCCATGGACATTTTGGAGTATTGGAACCGTGTGTACGTGGAAATTCCATGGACATGTACGTGGAAATTCCATGGACATGTACATGGCAAATCTGTGGACATGTACGTGGCAAATCCATGGACATGTACATGGCAAATCTGTGGACATGTACGTGGCAAATCCATGGACATGTACGTGGCAAATCTGTGGACATGTGCGTGGCAAATCCATGGACATGTACGTGGCAAATTTGTGGACATGTACGTGGCAAATCCATGGTCGATGTACATGGAAATCCATGTACATTGTACATGGAAAATGAGTGTCAAATTTTTAAAAAGTGATCCATCCAGATGAAGTATTTATAGACAGCATCAAGAAACAAGAGGCCCAAAAGGGCCTGTGGAGCTCAACTGACAAAAATGGTTCTTGTGCCTTCATTTATATAAACTCAGTACAGGGACTTGAGCTGACGTTAAATGCTAAATATAAAAGCTGTAGGCCTTACAGTTTCAGAGAAGAATATTTTTAAATTTGACTTCCCATATAAGTATATGTAGATATATGTGCCCCATTGGTGGGACCAAAAATGGCCCAGGGGCCTTTATTTGTACAAACCTGGTAAAGGGACTTGAGCTGATTATGAAAGCTTAAAGCCTTACAGTTTCAGAGAAGAAGATTTTTAAATTTGATTTCCCATATATGCATATGTAGATATATTGGCCCTTAGGGTGGGACCAAAAATGGCCCAGGGGCCACCATTTGTACAAACTTGGTAAAGGGACTTGAGCTGATGTTAAATGCCAAATATAAAAGCATTATGCCTTACAGTTTCAGAGAAGAAAATTTTTTAATTTGATTTCAAATATATATATATGCAGATATATGGACCCCTGGGGTGGGGCCAAAAATGGACCGGGGGCCACACTTTGTAAAAACTTGGTAAAGGGCCTCAAGCTGATATTAACTGCCAAATATGAAAGCTTAAGGCTTCATGGTTTCAGAGAAGAAGATTTTCAAAGTTGATATCTCATTATAAGCCATATATGCATATGCAGATATATGGACCCCTGGAGTGGGGCCAAAAATGGACCGGGGGCCACCATTTGTACAAACTTGGTAAAGGGGCTCAAGCTGATATTAACTGCCAAATATGAAAGCTTAAGGCATCATGGTTTTAGAGAAGAAGATTTTCAAAGTTGATTTTCCATTATAAGCCATATATGCATATGCAGATATATGGACCCCTGGGGTGGGGCCAAAAATAGACCGGGGGCCACCATTTGTACAAACTTGGTAAAGGGGCTCAAGCTGATATTAACTGCCAAATATGAAAGCTTAAGGCTTCATGGTTTCAGAGAAGAAGATTTTCAAAGTTGATTTTCCATTATAAGCCATATATGCATATGCAGATATATGGACCCCTGGGGTGGGGCCAAAAATAGACCGGGGGCCACCATTTGTACAAACTTGGTAAAGGGGCTCAAGCTGATATTAACTGCCAAATATGAAAGCTTAAGGCTTCATGGTTTCAGAGAAGAAGATTTTCAAAGTTGATTTTCCATTTTAAGCCATATATGCATATGCTGATATACGGACCCCTGCGGTGGGGCCAAAAATGGACCGGGGGCCACCATTTGTACAAACTTGGTAAAGAGGCTCAAGCTGATATTAACTGCCAAATATGAAAGCTTAAGGCTTCATGGTTTCAGAGAAGAAGTTTTTCAAAGTTGATTTTCCATTATAAGCCATATATGCGTATGCAGATATATGGACCCCTGGGGTGGGGCCAAAAATAGACCGGGGGCCACCATTTGTACAAACTTGGTAAAGGGGCTCAAGCTGATATTAACTGCCAAATATGAAAGCTTAAGGCTTCATGGTTTCAGAGAAGAAGATTTTCAAAGTTGATTTTCCATTATGAGCCATATATGCATATGCTGATATATGGATCCCTGGGGTGGGGCCAAAAATGGTCCGGGGGCCACCATTTGTACAAACTTGGTAAAGGGGCTCAAGCTGATAATAACTGCCAAATATGAAAGCTTAAGGCTTCATGGTTTCAGAGAAGAAGATTTTCAAAGTTGATTTTCCATTATAAGCCTTATTTTCACTTTTTACGAAGTACGACAGAAAAACGCTAAAAACGCGTAACCTAGTTTCTGACAGAATTTCACGAAATGTACAACCTACATGTTTAAGGGTGTCTAGAAGCTAAATATCACATCAGATTTTGAATATAACCTATTGTTTCAGAGAAGAAGCTTATTTTAGGTTTTTTACATTCTAGGTCGCTGTGACCTACTTTTGGTTGCCATGGAAACCAATTGTACAAATTTTCATCTACTCCTTCTAAGAATCATTCCTGCAAAGTTTTGCTAAAATTGGCCCAGTAGTTTCTGAGTTTTTGCTGTTAACGGACGCACGCACGCACGCACGCACGCACGCGCGCACCATGCCATAAGCTCATCTGGCTTTAGCCAGTTGAGCTAAAAAATGGCTACTCTGTGAGTCAGCACATTTTGCTGAAATTATGAAATGACATATTTGGTGACTTTTTGTTGCCTTAATGACTGTTTTAATAATTATTAAACAAAATCACATCAAGTCTTTAGAACCTCACCAGTGTATTTTATTCATGATATTTTCATGTTCATACAGATCTTTAAAAGATTAATTGCTCACTCTTAATGACAATTAATATATCATTTTTTTATTTTAATTTTTTATCTGAGTTAAACTTTATAACAAAAATAGTTGCCTGTATCATTTATGTTAGTTACATGATAGAATGAAGTTAATTAAACTCACATGGCACTTTCCATACTTTAAAATACAGCTAAATAATTCCCAAATGACACTTTCAGTGGTCTGCTTATAATTTCACTAGATTCCATTATCTCAAAAAGGTTTCCTTTGTATAATATCCAGTAACTTTGCCACAAAATATAAGATTTTATGTCCTTCTTAGTCTTGTATAGTCTAAAGATGAAATGTCTAAAAATGCTAGTCATACTAGGCAGCCATCTTTTTTTCTTGTTGTTGTCTAGAAGAACCTCCTAATTGTATGAACAAAGCACTTGAATTGCTGACCTAGACACTTGAGAAAAATGCCATGGATATCCATGGAATTTCCACGTACAGTGTTTGTTGAAAATGCTGAGCCTGAAAATTTGTATATTTTGTTAAACTTTCATTGACAGACAAAAATTTGCCACAAAAATCCATGTACATGTCCACAGAAATTCCATGGAAAGTGTGTACATGTCCATGGCCAAAAAGATGGCAAATTTATTTTTCCATGGACATGTACACACTTTCCATGGATTTTTGTGGCATTTCCGTGGAAATCCATGGATTTTACATGGACATGGACATATGTCCATGGAATTTCTACAGCCGGGAAGGTCTATTTTTAGCCGAAATCTTTAAAAATCGTCTTCTCTGAAAGTACATGGCCAATTGAAAAGATATTGAGTGCGGAAGGTCCTTGTGTGGTTTAGATTCAAAATTTTATCCGACATGTCTGTCGGAAATCCAAGATGGCTGCCGTTACTATAAATAGCAAAAATCTAAAAATGGCCATTATGGGTTTATTTATGTACTGATTTTGTTTAAATTTAAAACATAGAAACTAGATGTTGTGGATAAAACATATGTAACGGATTTTTCTGTACGATTTTTCATTATTGCAATAATTATGTAACATGCAAAAAAGGTCTATTTCAGCCTAAATGTTCTGAAAGTACATGGCCAATTGAAAGGAAATTTATGATAAATAGTGCTTAAAATAATAGAAAATAAGGATATTGCTAGTGAGTTTGTTTACATTTTACTGATTGGATATATTTAAAAAGAAAAAGCAAAGAACAAAATAAGGGTGTGCCAGGTGAGCGATACAGGCCCTATTGGGCCTCTTGTTTAAAAATGAGTACGGGTGGGCGGAGCTAACCCAGTTTGATGCAGTTGAAATCTGTTCAGTATTCACAAGGAATTTCTACGAAAATCATGAATGAATTAATCAAATTTCAAACATTTGTAAGTTGTAAGCTACGGATTGTAAATATAAGCATTAAACTTTGTTTGTAATCGATCTATGATGGTTTAGATCGAATGGCTCTCTCGCTAATTTGAATAAACCGCTAAGTTTAATGCTTAAATATCTTTAACATGTTATATTTTAAGCAAGAAATATTTTGTAAAATTTGTATAAATTGTACTGAAATTCTGTGGTTGCTGTAGGAAGCATGTATGCAACCAAAATATCAATTTGCCCTCTAAATATCCTAAACACAGTTATATTATTAAGCATGTAATACAGTCTAATATTGTAATAATTGAACATAACATATCCTGGAATCCTGTAGTTGTTATATTTTGCATGAATATAACTAGAATATCAATGTCATTCCCTGAATGTCCTATGCATGATGCATATTGAGCAAGGAATACCCTCTAAAATTTGTTACAAAAAAAAAAAAAAAAAAAAAAAAAAAAAAAAAAAAAAAAAAACAGTATGTGAATATCCCCTGAAATGCTGTATGGTACATGTATGCAATCATGGTATCAATATTGTCAACTAAATACCCTATACATGATACATATTGAGCAGCCTGGAATACCCTCTAAAATTAGTAAAAAATGTATGTGAATATCCCCTGAAATGCTGTATGGTCAATATATATAGTTATGGCATCACTGCTGTCATCTAAATATCCTATACATGTTAAATATTTAGAAAGGAACTATAACCCTCTAAATTTGTAAAAAGTGTATGTGAATATCCTCTGAAATGCTGGATTGCAGTATGGTACATGTATGCATTCATGCCATCAATGTTGTCCTCTAAATATCCTAATTATGTTAGTACATGTATTACTAAGCACAAAAAAACCCCTAAAATTTGTAAAAAATGTACATGAAGACCCCCTGAAATGCAGGGATGCTGTTAATGTACACATATACACATCTCTTATACATATCTTGAACATGTGATATAATGAGCTAGTAATACCCTCTAAAAATTGTAAAAAAAATATATATATCGACATTTGTATATACAGAGGTCCAGGAATCCTGTGGCTGTAGTATTATACATGTATAGTCAATTAGTATTGATTTACTTTTCTTTGGTATGAAATAAAATCGTCTTAACTGGCATTATCACACGTTTTCAATGCTGCCATTAAGGGACTTATTCATACTTCATGTATAAGAAAGTAGAGTTATTCACAAATTATCTGCTCAAAATTTACAAGTCGGGAAATGTTCATTTTGACATGTTTAGGGATACAGAGTTTGATTTGTTTTGTTGTATTATGATTAATTTCTTGTCAGGATGGTATTAATGTGTATTTTGCCCGTTTCTAGACAAACCAACTATTATTTTTCATGCATGAGAAATTAAAATTTTTGTAGAGATTATTTGCTTTGAAAGTTACACTCTTGGGAATGTTTAGTTTTATTTTTCTGATCTGTGTATCTATACTGAGTCATCAATTTCAGATCTACAGATCTGACATTTATACACAAAACAAATTGAATTGCTAACAGAGAGTTGATAAAATTATAATTGATTCTGTTTACACTAACAGGATTTATAGCATTGGGGTTTATGATAGCTTGTAGTTACTTATGTTGCATTTTATTATTGGTGCAACTCTGGATATTTGATTATTTTGTACCAGTTCATCATCACCATCATCATCGTTGCTGCCATCATCATCGTTATCATCATCATCGTCATCATCATCATCATCATCATCATCATTAGTCTGTTTCGATTTTTCAGGCCTGTGATTATTTCTTTTACAAGGGTGAGGCATGACTGTCCAGTCAAGAACAAAGTCTGATCCTCTATGCTCAGCAATCCAGTGGGAATTAGTATCACCCATTCATAGGTACTTATGGTCCGTTTTCACTAGGTCATTCCAGGTCAGTTTTGGTCTACCTGAGGCCTGATGACCAGTGACATTCAGTGTACAGATCCTAGATATATCCATTCTGTATTGCACTTTACATGGCAAAAAATTGTGGCCAAATAAATAAATAAATAAATAAATAAATAAATAAATAAATAAATAAATTAATTAATAAAGTTGATCTATTCTGGTCACTGTTTTAACCATGGGGAATTTTTAAATATTTTTGTCCCCCGCCGCAATGCAGAGCGGGGACATAGAAATGCCGGGCGTCCATCCGTCCGTCCGTGCGTCCGTGTTTCCGTCCGTCACACTTTTTTGTAAGCACTCTCATGCCTACAATTTTGATGGATTTTCATTAAATTTATACCAAATGTTTATACCACTAATACTTTGGTCAAGTTCGAAAATCAGCATTGGTCGATACTTTTTGTTGGAGTTATGGGACTTTGACCACAATAATGACTCTGTTTTATCCAAAAATTGACCTTGTAAGCGCTCTCATGCCTACAAATTTTGACGGATTTATTGCACTTTTTTGTAAGCGCTCTCATGCCTACAAATTTTGACGGATTTTCATTAAATTTATACCAAATGTTTATACCACTATTACCTTGGTCAAGTTCGAAAATCAGCATTGGTCGATACTTTTTGTTGGAGTTATGGGACTTTGTGACCTTGTAAGCGCTCTCATGCCTACAAATTTTGACGGATTTACATGAAATTTATACCAAATGTGTATACCACTAATACCTTGGTCAAGTTCCTAAATCAGCCTTGGTCGATACTTTTTGTTGGAGTTATGGGACTTTGACCTACAATAATTACTTCATTATATCAAAAATTGACCTTGAAAGTGCTTTCATGCCTACAATCAGGCAACTCATTTTCATGGGAACAATCTTGACCAGATATTGACAACAGATGACGAGACATCATCTTGTGTTTTTCCTGTCCCCTATTCTGACCATTTTCTTACATGTATATCTCTGCAATAAGGTATGTGATTTTATACAGTATGTAAACCAGAGTATGAAACTTGAATATGATTTTTAAACAAAAACTGTACAGTGATATTGTCTTGTACATTTTAGATAAACTTATATATGTTAATAGGTATTTGTTTGATTTTAGATTGTAGTATTTTGGATACATTTGGGACAGGAAAAATAGAAAAAAAATGGGTGGTGGGGGTAAAAAAATGTTCCTCCCAACGTCCCCACACATTTAATTCTGGAACAGCCCTGAATGTTTGAAAATATTGCAATTTCATATACAGTATACTAGTATACTGCTTGACCCGCGGGGGACCCAGGAATTCTATTCTTGTAATTTTTAATATATTTAGTGGATTATATTGATATTTTTTATATTCATATTATGCATTAACACACACACCCCCCTTTAAAAATGGACATTTGTTTTTTTCAGAGAAGGGGTATTTAAATTTAAGTCTTGTCTGTAAGATGGAACTTTCACAACTTTGACAAATACTGCTCATTATAAATTCTGCATAATGACACCTACATGCCTGACAATCCTCTATGTATCAAAATAAAGATGACATATCTTATAAAAAAACTTTACATTCATTTACACACACACACATATATATATATGTATGTATGTATGTATGTATTCATATTTTAATGAAACTTTGCTGTTTAAATAATTAGTTAAATGTATGCAAGGAAGTAAATATTGAAAATTTGTCTTTATCTTTGAAGAAATGTTGGTCTCAGGTGTTACATTTAGTCGTAAGGAGGTTAATTCTGTTTTGATGAAAAGTCAGAAAAGGTTTTGGATTGCATGAAGTCTTCTAAACAGGCTAGAAATTACTTAATTACCCACAGACTTGAAATAACTTAATTTACCATTTTTTCTTTTTACTTTCAAAGTAATTTTTTAAAACTTCAAAGGATTGGATTTTTTTGAAATATGTACCTGGAATGAACAAACCAGTAATTTCCAGTTAGGAAAAGTTTTTTTCTATTGTATATATATGAGGGCATGATCAAAGAGAGTCAAAATCATGTAGTTGCTATGTCCAGTACCATATCTTAGGAAATATTTTCAATATTTCAAAATTTAAAAATTTAGTGAATAAAAAATAAAATAGGAAATGTGGAGTTTTGAAGCTAAATTTAAAGTTTGCGAATTCAGTAATTAATGGTTTTAAATTAATATTGAAATTGTGGATTTTTCATGCTAGTTTTAAATTTTAAAAATTCTGTAATTAATTGTTTTAAATTTATTTTAAAATTGTGGATTTTTCAGGCTAGATTTTAACAGTTTAAAAATTCAGTAATGGATTGTAGCTGGAATAGTGTATTGCTTGTTTAGGTTACAGTTGATTTTTGAGACGGTTTAATATTTAAAACATGGATTGGAAACTGAATTTGAATTGTGGATTTTCGAGCCTTGATTTGAACAGTTTAAAGTTATCGATTACAAATTGAATAATGTATTGCTAGGTTTAGGCATTGTGGATTTTTAGTGCCAAATAAAAACAGTTTAAAATTTAGTGATGGATTACAAAAGGAATAATGTAATGCTTATTTAGGTTAATGCAGTTATGTTGCATTGTCAGTTAGGAATTGTAGACCATGCTAATTCTTCTTGGATTTGAACATGAAAGTTAAACATGACAGTTATGTTGTAAGCATTTAAACATTTGTGCATGTGTTAATTGTGTTATGTGCATGGCATCTACTTGTTAATTCAAATGTATACAGTGTGTGTGTGTGTGTGTGTGTGTGTGTGTGTGTGTGTGTGTGTGTGTGTGTGGGTGTGTGTGTGTTAAAACAGTAAAACCTGCTATAACATCCTCTTTGATGTTTATTTTTATAGAAATTGTGCATTTTTAGGATTTTGTTGTGGTTATTTAGTTTCATATTTAAAGAAACTATGCAAATCAAGAACTAATTAAAAGACTTTATTTTCTATTTATAGAAATGATGCAATTCAGGAAAATAACATATGGCGAGGATTATGCTGTGTTGTCTTCTTTTTCCTGGTCATAAGTGTACTGGCATTTCCTAATGGTATGTATCTTGATTCTTTCACTTTGTACTTCAGTTTTAAAAAATATTAGGTTTGACAACATATATTGGTCATGTTGTTAGAAAAGTAAAATTACTTGACTTCTTGTAAAAATTTGGCAAAGAAATTACAAACACCATGTTTTAATTTGATTTAAATACAGATTATATTTTTTTCAGATCAATCTGCTCTGAATGTTATCTGCTTCATATAGACATAGTACTTAGTTACCAACCTATTGTTCAAACAAGTAGGTGAAGCCTATAGGTTCATCAAGTAGGTGGAGCCTATGGATCTATCAAGTAGGTGGAACCTATATGCTCATCAAGTAGTTGGGGTCTATAGGTTCATCAAGTAGGTGGAGCCTTTAGATTCAACAAATAGATTGAGCCTATATACTCATCAAGTAGGTGGAGCCTTTAGATTCAACAAATAGATTGAGCCTATATACTCATCAAGTAGGTGGGGTCTATAGGTTCATCAAGTATGTGGAGCCTATAGGTTCATCAAGTAGTTGGGGCCTATCGGATCATCAAGTATGTGGAGCCTATATGATCATCAATTAGGTGGAGCCTATAGGTTCATCTGGTGAAGCCTGTAGTTTCATCAAGTAGGTGTAGCCAATCTGTTCATCAAGTAGGTGCAGCCTTTAGGTTCATTGAGTAAAGCCTATATGATGACAGAGTAGGTGGAGCCTTTAGATTCATCAGGTGAATCCTGTAGGTTCATCATTTAGGTGCAGCCTTTAGATTCATCTGGTGAAGCCTGTAGGTTCATCAAGTAGGTGGAGCCTTTAGGTTCATCGAGTAGGTGGAGCCAATCTGTTTATCAAGTGAAGCCTATAGATTTATCAATTGTAGCCTATAGGTAAATCAAGTAGGCAAAGCCTATACGATCATCAAATATGTGAAGCCTTTAGGTTCATCAAGTAGGTGGAGCCTTTTGGTTGAGCCTTTAGGTTCATCAAGGAGGTGGAGCCTTTTGGTTGAGCCTTTTGGTTTATCAAGTAGGTGGAGCCTTTAGGTTCATCAAGTGAAGCCCATATGATCATCTAGTAGGTGAAGCCTTTATGATCATCAAATATGTGAAGCCTTTAGGTTCATCAAGTAGGTGGAGCCTTTTGGTTCAGCCTTTTGGTTTATCAAGTAGGTGGAGCCTTTAGGTTCATCAAGTGAAGCCCATATGATCATCTAGTAGGTGAAGCCTTTATGATCATCAAATATGTGAAGCCTTTAGGTTCATCAAGTAGGTGGAGCCTTTTGGTTCAGCCTTTTGGTTTATCAAGTAGGTGGAGCCTTTAGGTTCATCAAGTGAAGCCCATATGATCATCAAATAGGTGAGCCTGTAGGTCTATAAAGTTTGTTGTATTCATCAGTTTCATCAATAAAGAAAAAAGGTTATTCAATGAATACATATTCAATAATGAAAGAAGCTATTCAATGATTTCATACTCAATAATTAGAGACTATTTAATGATTTTAACAGTAATGGAAAGGGTTTTATCATGATTTCGTCTCCAATAAAATGAATGTTACAATAATTTCATCAGTGAAACATACAATACAAAAATTTCCTTATCATTAACGAAAGAGGATATTGATTGATTGTATCATTAATGTAATGAACTTTTCAGTAATTTTATCAATAATGAAACAGACTATAACTGATTTCGTCAATGATGGAATGAGCTATATCATGATTTCATCAATTATTAAACAGGCTATACAGTGATGTTATCAAAACTATCACAGACTATATAATAATAGAGCCATGGTTTTATTCCAGAGATGTTGGACTTTTTGGTTATTTTGCCCATTTGTTAAACACAATAACCAACACAGTTATAACAGAATTCAGTAGATAAATATCTGTTATTCTCAGTGAAACCAAAGTTTATTAATAATTTCATTATATAGATATATACTTTTTTGGAAAACCTGATATATAAGCAATATGAAACATGATCACTTTCACTTACATCAAGGCAGTCAGTTCTGGGGATAATGAAAGAAACCATAGTATCCAGAAAAAACAACCACGTTTAGTTTGGATTTCATGTAATTTACAATAAATTAGATGCTCCCCAAAGAAAACTTTAAACCTTTTCCCCATGCCCTTTAACCAGTTCATTTTATAGATACTTATACAACAGACCTGATATATAAGCAAGCAATTAAAGACGATCACTAACTTTGGTGAGAACCTTATGTTATTCTAATAACTAGATGCTGAGTCCAAAGTAAACAACATGTTCTTTATGTTTTGTGTGTCTGCTTGCCATTTGTGACTAAGTGGTGAAGTTTCTGCCTCAGAAGGGGGAGGTTGTGGGTTTACATCCTGGCTAGCTCATACATAACACTTTAAAACTTGAGGAACTGCTTTGTCATCTGGTGATAAGCATGTAGTTGAGTATTGAAGGGGTCATCTGGAGCCAGGATAATGGACTGGAAAGGTAGCACTAGTACGTTTGTCTGTGGCATACTAATTCAGTGACCTATCACCTTACCAATAAGTCACCCTAAGTGTTCACTAGTTCATAGCAGTCCATTATACACACTTGCACATCTCACACATACACAAACTTGTTCTTAAATTAATCTATAGAGATTAATAACCTTGCCCTTGTCCCAGGAACCTCAGAGGCCTCAGTGGCTGAGTGAGTTAAAGTGTACACTTATTGATCAGTCACTCCACTGTCTAGGTTTGAATCAAATTCAGACAGACTCTTGTGTGAGAAAGTTTGTCAGTTTGTTTGTGGAAGGTCAGTGGTTTTCTCCAGACACTCCAGTTTCCTCCACCATTCAAGAACTGACCACTTCAAGATAAGTGAAAGAATCTTGATTAAGGTGTAAACACAGTAAATATTTATCCCATCTAATCTTGTTCCAAAATAGCTTAAAAATTGCTGATGTGACATTAAATAACATTACAACAAAAATAACAACAACTATGCTAAAATTAGTGGCAGCAATTTTTGTTGATATTGATCTGGTACTGAAGGTTTATATCCGTTATTGAAACTGATGATGACATACTATTGATTATAGGTTTCTTTTTATAAATCAAGATTGATAGATGGATTTATCGCTACTCACATGATGGAAAGACCAGTATATATTTGTCATAACACTGTAGATGAACTTGGTAAATCATTGATTTCATGAAATTCTTGTCCATTTTTTGTTATTGTTAACCTAAGTGGATGGGTTAGAGTTTTATCTCACCTAAACCAAGAGGTTTGGAGGAGGGACTCGATGGTAGGGTGGTCTAAAGCAAGGGCTTATGAGTGACAACATTGCCTCTCACTGCCTAGATTTAGATTCTTCTCAGGCTGGTCTTAGGATAAGAAAGTTTGTCAGTTTACTTGCTGATGGTCGTTTGCTTTCTCTTAGTGTTCTGGAAAGTTTGTCAGTTTACTTGCTGAAGGTTGTTTGATTTCTCTTGGTGTTTTGGAAAGTTTGTCAGTTTACTTGCTGAAGGTCGTTTGATTTCTCTTGGTGTTCTGGAAAGTTTGTCAGTTTACTTGCTGAAGGTTGTTTGATTTCTCTTGGTGTTCTGGAAAGTTTGTCAGTTTACTTGTTGAAGGTCGTTTAATTTCTCTTGGTGTTCTGGAAAGTTTGTCAGTTTACTTGTTGAAGGTCGTTTGATTTCTCTTGGTGTTCTGGAAAGTTTGTCAGTTTACTTGCTGAAGTTCGTTTGATTTCTCTTAGTGTTCTGGAAAGTTTGTCAGTTTACTTGCTGAAGGTCGTTTGATTTCTCTTGGTGTTCTGGAAAGTTTGTCAGTTTACTTGCTAAAGGTTGTTTGATTTCTCTTGGTGTTCTGGAAAGTTTGTCAGTTTACTTGCTGAAGGTCGTTTGATTTCTCTTGGTGTTCTGGAAAGTTTGTCAGTTTACTTGCTGATGGTCGTTTGATTTCTCTTAGTGTTCTGGAAAGTTTGTCAGTTTACTTGCTGAAGGTCATTTGATTTCTCTTAGTGTTCTGGAAAGTTTGTCAGTTTACTTGTTGAAGGTCGTTTTATTTCTCTTGGTGTTCTGGAAAGTTTGTCAGTTTACTTGCTGATGGTCGTTTGATTTCTCTTAGTGTTCTGGAAAGTTTGTCAGTTTACTTGCTGAAGTTCGTTTGATTTCTCTTGGTGTTCTGGAAAGTATGTCAGTTTACTTGTTGAAGGTCGTTTGATTTCTCTGGGTGTTCTGGAAAGTATGTCAGTTTACTTGTTGAAGGTCGTTTGATTTCTCTGGGTGTTCTGGAAAGTTTGTCAGTTTACTTGTTGAAGGTCGTTTGATTTCTCTGGGTGTTCTGGTTTTCTCTAGCAATTCAGAATTGACCACAATGATATATGTGAAAAATACCTTAACTGAGGCATTAAACACTATTACTCTATTTCACTTCTAGAGGCTTGAAACTTTATATTCAGCATCATTACAATAATGAAAGTATAGAATGTTGTCGCCTTGCTAAGAACCTGTTATCTATACCCTTAGGTTTGGACATTTTCAATTTGAGGATCCAATAAACCTCGCTATCATCCCTATGTTTTTGGGTTTATCATCTGGGTCATTGGTTAATATTTGTATGATCTCTAAGATTGTGTCTTGGAGTTTATGTTCCTTTAAGTTAAAGTGTTTGCCTGTTGGTTCATCTAAATTTATTAGAATATAATGAGTATGTTCGTACATTTGTTCTCAGAATGGTCTTTATCCTTGGCCAAGGTAATAATTACATTAAACTTTATTATATAAATCTGATCCATGAAGCAGATGACCTTAACTTTTATTTAACTTCACAATGGCGTCAATAGTAGTACCTAAAAACTTTTGCCACAAACTGAAAGGCCAGAAGCTTGAAACTGTTTCTATAGCATCAACACTCAAAGTTCTACCAATTATCTTAAGCTTCATTCAAGGTCACAGTGACTTTCAATAGTGTCATTGTTCTAGTGTCAGCACCAGTGTCATTGTTCCAGTGTCATCATCTGTGTCATTGTTCTAGTGTCAGCATCAGTGCCATTATCCAATGTCAACATCAGTGTCATCATTAGTGTCATTGTTCCATTGTCATCATCAGTGTCATTGTCCAAGTGTCATCATCAGTGTCATTGTCCAAGTGTCATCATTAGTGTCATTGTTCCATTGTCATCATCAGTGTCATTGTCCAAGTGTCATCATCAGTGTCATTGTCCAAGTGTCATCATCAGTGTCATTATTCAAGTGTCAACATCAATGCCATTGTTCCAGTGTCAACATCAGTGTCATTGTCCAAGTGTCATCATCAGTGTCATTATTCAAGTGTCAACATCAATGCCATTGTTCCATTGTCATCATCAGTGTCATTGTCCAAGTGTCATCATCAGTGTCATTATTCAAGTGTCAACATCAATGCCATTGTTCCAGTGTCAACATCAGTGTCATTGTTCCGATGTCAGCATCAGTGGTTGTCATTGTTCCAGTGTCAGCAATGACATTGATGTCAGCATCAGTGGTTGTCAGTGTTCAAGTGTCAACATCAGTGTCATTGTTCGTGTCAGCATCAGTATCATTGTCCAAGTTACAACATCAGTGTCATTGTTTCAGTGTCAGCATTAGTGTCATTGTCCAAGTTACAACATCAGTGTCATTGTTTCAGTGTCAGCATCAGTGGTCAGTGTTCAAGTGTCAACATCAGTGTCATTGTTCCAGTGTCAGCATCAGTGTCATTGTTTGATTGACAACATTAGTTGTCATTGTTCCAATGTCAACATCAGTGTCATTGTTCCGGTGTCAGCATCAGTGGTTGTTATTGTTTCAGTGTCAGCATCATTGTCATTGTTCCATTGTCAACATCAGTGTCATTGTTCCGGTGTCAGCATCAGTGGTTGTCATTGTTTCAGTGTCAGCATCATTGTCATTGTACTAATGTAAACCTCAGTGTCATTGTTCACTTGCCAACATCAGTGGTTCTCATTGTTCCAGTGTCAGCATCATTGTCATTGTACTAATGTCAACCTCAGTGTCATTGTTCAATTGCCAACATCAGTGTCATTGTTCAAGTGTCAGCATCAGTGTCATTGTTTAAGTTACAACATCAATGTCATTGTTCCAGTGTTTTGGAAAACTAAAAAGATTTTTAAAGGGGTGTATATTATTAAATTATAGCTCATGGTACAAAGATCATTATTTTATACTATTTAAGTTTTTAGATTTAAAGGTCAAGGTCATAAATGCATAAAATAACTATCGTGAAAACTATGAAGTTTTATCATAGACTTGCTCGTTTAAGTATTGTAGGTATTCTTATTAAAATATTTTTGATATGTGGTTCTTAGTCATGGTTCAAAGGTCAATGTCATAGCTGTATAAGAATACTAAAATGGTTAATTTATCATCTTGAAATTATCCATTATAATTTAGCTATTACATGCATTTTAGCTGTTAATAAAACAACTATGACTAGACTATAGCTATTTCTGTATTGTGGTTGTTGGGTCAAAACTTTGGAAAATTTAAATAGTTTCTGACATTGCTATAATTGACTATTGTCCTTTTCAGAAGATTTGTGGCATATCCTCAGGTGAGTGTTATGGCCCAATGGCCTCTTGTTAAAATAGAAAGATTATTTAATCAGAGTTTATATATGTTACTTTTTATACTTACAGGGCCGTTCACTAGACCTCACCCTGCCATATGGAGAATGGTGTTTGGTAAGTTCTCTTTTAACAAAGTTAATCCCACCAGAAAATCAGGATTCAGAAAGAAGTTGAGTTGAGAAATGGTGTTTAACGTCACAGTCAAGAATATTTCACTTATATTGAGACGTTGCCAGCTATAGACGAAAGCGCAGAAATTTTGTCAGTGCATTGCGCTGATAAAATTATACAGCAGGGTTCTTTATCGTGCAATGCTGTGACACGGTACCTTGTTTATTTTAAGTTCCCATCTGAAAGAACCGTAACTTTCATTTCGCAATCTCAAGTGCTTGGCGAAAGAAAAACCAATACCCACTTTTAAAGTCTTGGGTCAGACCTGACCTGGGTTCAAAATCACGACCTCCCACTGACGGAGTGAGCACACTACCAACTGAGCTACTGCAGTGGTGGATTCAGAAAAGAGCAGATTTACACAGGTTACATGACAGGCTTTTTAACTTAAAGTGACCTCAAATGCTGGATAATGTATTTTATACAGTTTCACCTTGTGATAAGTAACTTATCTTTATTTAAATTTTATGAAATGAAAGAGAATAGGTTAAACATCTTTAATGAATTGATTTGTTGTTGCTCAGAAATCGTTAAACTTGAACAGGTAGAAATTACAGGTATATTGTGTCATGTGTAATAGTTTTAATAAAAAAATTTGTAATAATAAAAAAAAATTCAAACATTGATCATGTGGTCAATTTTTTTGGCCCTTGGTCCAGGTTTCAGGTTAGGTAAAGGTTTTGATATTGTATCTATTTCAAGATTTTTTTAAAAATGAATCCAGGTCTCAAATCAGCTTAAGTTTTTTTGGTACTTGATCTAAGTCTAACATAAACACCGGTTCCAGGTCAAGATTTTTTTAGCTGTATTCAGGCTCAAATTGATCATGGTTTTTGGCACTTGATCAAGGTTTCATATAAGGTCAAGGTTTTGGCACTGGATCTACATGTAGGTGAAGGTTTTGGAACTAGATCCAGGCCAAGGTTTTTAGCAGTGGATTCAGTTCTCATATTGGGTCAAATATTGAAAATATAGTCCAGGTTTTGGAACTGGATCCAGGTCAAAGGTTTTAACAGTGGATCAAGTTCTCATATTAGGTCAAGGTTTTGGCACATCGTTTTCTCATATATATTTCATTTTGATGCTTTGGTTTTGTATTTAGTATATATAATTTTGTATCTTTATTACAGGGATGAGTGTGTTCTACTTCATGTTGTTAGTCTTTATACTGTTCCAAAATAGAAAAGATGTACGGAAAATGATCAACTGGGTGTACCCGGATTTAGAGGGAGTTTCCATAGAACAAAAGGTAAAACGAAATGCATTCTCAAAAATAATTAGGACATTACTGTTATGGAGTTGTTTATAATTCTACTATTTAAAGCTGCATTAAGTTTTCCTGGGAAAAAATTAAAACGGTGCACATCTACTTATTTGATTTTCCTAATGAACAATGTTACATTTGGTTCAACAATAAAAGCTCGAATAAATACAGAAATAACAATAATTTCACAGTGAGATGTAGCCCGTGGGATCTAATTTTAGAACATGGTTACGTCATAAAAAAAAACCGGTCATTTAAACGCAACTTACAAAATGGTGAATTACAATAAATTAAGCACAGAATTTCATTAAATTTGTCATTTGTGACTTTGTAAGGGATAAATAACACTATTGGAAATACATTTGGATATTAATGACAGACAATCACTGCTATTTGTTAGGTTTTCCATTGATTCATTTGAGTCTCTGTGTGCATGCTCAAAGCTTATAATAATCATCGTTAAACAAGTAACCAACCCATAAGAGGATTCATTTATTTAAAGCTAATTGGAGTGAACAGAAATGAACAGAAATTTTAGAAAATGAATCTCACAGATTGTGATTAGAAGTTATCTATTAAAATTTTTTTTTGGAAAATCAAAAAAAAAAAAAAAAAAAAAAAAAAAAAAAAAAAAAAAAAAAAATTAAGAAAATTGATAAACTTAATGCAGCTTTAAGGAGTATGAAGTATATTGTTTACAATAGATACTTCCAGGTAAGAAGTTACATATAAACATTTTAAAGAGTAGCCAGTGAATTATACTTACATGACCATGACTACTGCCAAGTTGTACTTACATGACTACTGCCAAGTTGTACTAAAATGACTACTGCCAAGTTGTACTTACACTACTACTGCCAAGTTGTACTTACATGACTACTGCCAAGTTGTACTTACATGACTACTGCCAAGTTGTACTTACATGACTACTGCCAAGTTGTACTTACATGACTACTGCCAAGTTGTACCTACACAAATACTGCCAAGTTGTACTTACATGACTTCTGCCAAGTTGTACTTACACGACTACTACCAAGTTGTACTTACACGACTACTGCCAAGTTGTACTTACACGACTACTGCCAAGTTGTACTTACACAACTACTGCCAAGTTGTACTAAAATGACTACTGCCAAGTTGTACTAACACGACTACTGCCAAGTTGTACTTAACACAACTACTGCCAAGTTGACTAAAATGATTACTGCCAAGTTGTACTTACACGACTACTGCCAAGTTGTACTTACACGACTACTGCCAAGTTGTACTTACACAACTACTACCAAGTTGTACTTACACTACTACTGCCAAGTTGCACCTTCACGAATACTGCCAAGTTGTACTTACATGACAACTACCAAGTTGTACTTACACGACTACTGCCAAGTTGTACTTACACGAATACTGCCAAGTTGTACTTACACGAATACTGCCAAGTTGTACTAAAATGACTACTGCCAAGTTGTACTTACACGACTACTACCAAGTTGTACTTACACGACTACTGCCAAGTTGTACTTACATGACTTCTGCCAAGTTGTACTTAACACGACTACTGCCAAGTTGTACTTACACGACTACTGCTAAGTTGTACTTACACAACTACTGCCAAGTTGTACTAAAATTACTACTGCCAAGTTGAACTTACACGACTACTGCCAAGTTGCACCTACTCAAATACTGCCAAGTTGTACTTACATGACTACTGCCAAGTTGTACTTACATGACTACTGCCAAGTTGTACCTACACAAATACTGCCAAGTTGAACTTACACGACTACTGCCAAGTTGCACCTACACGAATACTGCCAAGTTGTACTTACATGAGTACTGCCAAGTTGTACTAACACGACTACTGCCAAGTTGTACTTACATGTCTACTGCCAAGTTGTACTTACACGAATACTGCCAAGTTGTACTTACACGACTACTGCCAAGTTGCACCTACACGAATACTGCCAAGTTGAACTTACATGACTACTGCCAAGTTTGTACTTACACGACTACTGCCAAGTTGCACCTACACAAATACTGCCAAGTTGAACTTACACGACTACTGCCAAGTTGCACCTACACGAATACTGCCAAGTTGTACTTACATGAGTACTGCCAAGTTGTACTAACACGACTACTGCCAAGTTGTACTTACATGTCTACTGCCAAGTTGTACTTACACGAATACTGCCAAGTTGTACTTATATGACTTCTGCCAAGTTGTACTTACACGACTACTACCAAGTTGTACTTACACGACTACTGCCAAGTTGCACCTACACGACTACTGCCAAGTTGCACCTACACGAATACTGCCAAGTTGTACTTACACGACTTCTGCCAAGTTGTACCTACATGACTACTGCCAAGTTGTACTTACACGACTACTGCCAAGTTGTACTAAAATGACTACTGCCAAGTTGAACTTACACGACTACTGCCAAGTTGTACTTACACAACTACTGCCAAGTTGTACTTACACAACTACTGCCAAGTTGTACTAAAATGATGACTACTGCCAAGTTGAACTTACACGACTACTGCCAAGTTGCACCTACACAAATACTGCCAAGTTGTACTTACACGACTACTGCCAAGTTGCACCTACACAAATACTGCCAAGTTGAGCTTACATGACTACTGCCAAGTTGCACCTACACAAATACTGCCAAGTTGAACTTACATGACTACTGCCAAGTTGTACTTACACGACTACTGCCAAGTTGCACCTACACAAATACTGCCAAGTTGAACTTACATGAGTACTGCCAAGTTGTACTTACACGACTACTGCCAAGTTGTACTTACACGAATACTGCCAAGTTGTACTTACATGACTTCTGCCAAGTTGTACTTACATGAGTACTGCCAAGTTGTACTTACACAACTACTGCCAAGTTGTACTTACATGACCACTGCCAAGTTGTACTTACACGACTACTGCCAAGTTGTACTAACATGACTACTGCCAAGTTGTACTTATACGACTACTGCCAAGTTGTACTTACATGACTACTGCCAAGTTGTACTTACATGACTACTGCCAAGTTGTACCTACACAAATACTGCCAAGTTGTACTTACATGACTTCTGCCAAGTTGTACTTACACAACTACTACCAAGTTGTACTTACACGACTACTGCCATGTTGTACTTACACGACTACTGCCAAGTTGTACTTACACAACTACTGCCAAGTTGTACTAAAATGACTACTGCCAAGTTGTACTAACACGACTACTGCCAAGTTGTACTTAACACGACTACTGCCAAGTTGACTAAAATGATTACTGCCAAGTTGTACTTACACGACTACTGCCAAGTTGTACTTACACGACTACTGCCAAGTTGTACTTACATGACAACTGCCAAGTTGTACTTACACATCTACTGCCAAGTTGTACTTCCACTACTACTGCCAAGTTGTACTTACACGAATACTGCCAAGTTGTACTTACATGACTTCTGCCAAGTTTTACTTACACGACTACTACCAAGTTGTACTTACACGACTACTGCCAAGTTGTACTTACATGACTTCTGCCAAGTTGTACTTAACACGACTACTGCCAAGTTGTACTTACACGACTACTGCCAAGTTGTACTTACACAACTACTGCCAAGTTGTACTAAAATTACTACTGCCAAGTTGAACTTACACGACTACTGCCAAGTTGCACCTACACAAATACTGCCAAGTTGTACTTACATGACTACTGCCAAGTTGTACTTACATGACTACTGCCAAGTTGTACCTACACAAATACAGTAAAACCTGAGGAAGCGGTCACCTGTGTAGAGCGTTCACCTGTCATATGCGGTCACTCTCGGACAGTCCCTAACGTTTTTACTATATAAACAACCCCTATACAACGGTCACCTGTCAACTGAGGCCAGCGGTCATTAATATGACCGCCCGTTTTTAAAAATACTTTGCCTACAACGGTCAGTTTGATTGAGAAAAAGGTAAAAATTTTCCAAGAAAAAACGGTCAGTTTGATCTAAATAAAGATTAAAGAAATGTATATATATTATTAAACTATAATGTGTGCGTGTTTTGATAACAGCATAATTCAGTGATTATAAACTTATACATGTACACTAACTTGCACCGAGAATAAGGTCTTCTATAGTGAAAATAAATTTTAATAACAATTATATTGACAATAAACTTAATGATTAAATCCCTGAATGTTTGTTCATCAATCAACCATGGACACTTTTATTTAAAAAATATCGGGAACTTTTAACACCTGTGGAGTATCGTTACACACATACACGCAGTCAATCACCAGCTATTATATACTATTTGTGTTGTGATTGTCGGCTATCAAAAGAAATTCAGCTGTGGTCGTGGGTCACGTGGGAAATCACTGTCAGGTATAGATGTATTAAATGGGGCATCAAAAGGATATGTAAGCCATCTAACTGTTAACAGGACATGACCAATCACAAAATAAATTTTCATTCCATGTTTGCATTAAAATTAAAAGAGTTTTCCCGTTTTCCAATCAGAATCAAATGGGAGGTGTTTTATTGTTTTACAAAATTATAAATAAATACGTTTTCCTGCACATGACCTCCTATTGATTACCTCATAATGGCTAGTAAACGTGTGTATCTGGATTTAGAAGCAAAAGTGAAAGTGATTGAATTAGTAGACCGTGGAAAAAGCCGTAGAGATGTAGCTAAACAATATGGTGTAGGTCGGACACAAATTAATAACATTATGAAGAGAAAAGCAGAATTTTTAGAGGATTATGAAAATAATGCGCCGAATGAAAGGAAAATTAAATATCGTAAAACCGGAAATGAGGAAATAAATGAACTTTGTTGGACTTGGTTTAAAGATGTGACGGGTAGAAACATTCCAATCAGTGGTCCTATGATCCAACAACGTGCATTAAAATTTGCTAAAGATTTAGACAGAAATGATTTTAAAGCTTCCAATGGATGGTTAGACTCATTTATTAAACGAAACAACATTTCCTTTAAAGTGCTGTCTGGTGAAAGTGCTGATG
This sequence comes from Tegillarca granosa, assembly GCA_029721355.1. NCBI lineage: Eukaryota > Metazoa > Mollusca > Bivalvia > Arcoida > Arcidae > Tegillarca > Tegillarca granosa. Next base: position 3,183,735 of record CM056610.1, read on the forward strand.
TTAGTGACGCTAGTGTTGACGACTGTAATTAAATAATGTTTTACCAGTCAAGAATATTTCACTTATAACCAACTGATAATGCGTGTAATTGAATAATGATTCACCAGTTAAGAATATTTCACTAACAATGAAAGCAGTGGAAATCATTCATGCAAATGTTTTTCTCCAGTCAAGAATATTCCACTTACAAAAGTTGTTTACGAAACATAAGAATTAGTCTCAATACTTTCTTATCGATGTGCATGAAAGATCTCAAGACTTAGTGAAAAACAAGAATAAAATCAAAATACATAAGCATAAATATTTTATTGTCTTAAAATATTATCAACTGATTGAATTTCTTTAAATATATCAATTATTGTAATTACATGTTCATTAAAACTCTTGTTTTAATATTCATATGTATTAATGATTTATGACACTAAAATTACATTATATCCGTAGTTTAGATAAAGGGAAACAACTCATTATTGATATCAAAAACAAGGAAAGTAATTGTCCAAAAATGCTGCTCCTGTCTACAGAGGTCACCTGTCAACAAAGGCCATTTTTAGTAAGTCCCTCAAGTGGCCTTTGTAGACAGGTTTTACTGTACTACCAAGTTGAACTTACACGACTACTGCCAAGTTGCACCTACACAAATACTGCCAAGTTGAACTTACATGACTACTTCCAAGTTTGTACTTACACGACTACTGCCAAGTTGCACCTACACAAATACTGCCAAGTTGAACTTACACGACTACTGCCAAGTTGCACCTACACGAATACTGCCAAGTTGTACTTACATGAGTACTGTCAAGTTGTACTAACACGACTACTGCCAAGTTGTACTAACATGTCTACTGCCAAGTTGTACTTACACGAATACTGCCAAGATGTACTTATATGACTTCTGCCAAGTTGTACTTACACGACTACTGCCAAGTTGTACTTACACGACTACTGCCAAGTTGCACCTACACGAATACTGCCAAGTTGTGCTTACATGACTTATGCCAAGTTGTACTTACATGACTACTGCCAAGTTGTACTTACACGACTACTGCCAAGTTGTACTAAAATGACTACTGCCAAGTTGAACTTACACGACTACTGCCAAGTTGTACTTACACAACTACTGCCAAGTTGTACTTACATGACTACTGCCAAGTTGTACTTACACAACTACTGCCAAGTTGTACCGAAAAGATGACTTCTGCCAAGTTGAACTTACACGACTACTGCCAAGTTGCACCTTCACAAATACTGCCAAGTTGTACTTACACGACTACTGCCAAGTTGCACCTACAGGAATACTGCCAAGTTGAGCTTACACGACTACTGCCAAGTTGCACCTACACAAATACTGCCAAGTTGAACTTACATGACTACTGCCAAGTTGTACTTACACGACTACTGCCAAGTTGCACCTACACAAATACTGCCAAGTTGAACTTACACGACTACTGCCAAGTTGCACCTACACGACTACTGCCAAGTTGAACTTACACGACTACTGCCAAGTTGTACTTACACGACTACTGCCAAGTTGCACCTACACAAATACTGCCAAGTTGAACTTACACGACTACTGCCAAGTTGCACCTACACGAATACTGCCAAGTTGACTTACATGAGTACTGCCAAGTTGTACTTACACGACTACTGCCAAGTTGTACTTACACGAATACTGCCAAGTTGTACTTACATGACTTCTGCCAAGTTGTACTTACATGAGTACTGCCAAGTTGTACTTACACAACTACTTCCAAGTTGTACTTAACATGACTTCTGCCAAGTTGTACTTACACGACTACTGCCAAGTTGTACTTACACGACTACTGCCAAGTTGTACTAAAATGATTACTGCCAAGTTGTACTTACACGACTACTGCCAAGTTGTACTTACAAGACTACTGCCAAGTTGAACTTACACGACTACTGCCAAGTTGTACTTACACGACTACTGCCAAGTTGTACTTACACGACTACTACCAAGTTGTACTTACACGACTACTGCTAAGTTGTACTTACACGACTACTGCCAAGTTGTACTTACATGACTACTGCCAAGTTGCACCTACACAAATACTGCCAAGTTGTACTTACATGACTACTGCCAAGTTGTACTTACATGAATACTGCCAAGTTGTACCTACACAAATACTACCAAATTGTACTTACATGACTACAAGTTGTTCTTACACGAATACTTCCAAATTGTGCTAAGTAAACATGAATATTTTCCAAATTATGGAGTTGATTATAATTGCTTAATTTCAGGAGTATGCAGTGAATTGTTCAAATATAGATGCTGCCAGATTATGGAGCCATTTGGATTGTTTTGCTGCAGCACATTTCCTGGGCTGGGCATTAAAAGCATTACTTATACGTCACTATGGTATACTATGGACTATTAGTATAATGTGGGAAATAACAGAGGTGAGAGAAGAATCTTCTTTGCTATTAAGAAATTCAGTCGTGATTTGATTGGTTGATGTAGTATATATAGTGTCAGTATTACCCAATGAAAATTGACATTTCAAATAGGTTTTGGTGTCATCATAACAAAAAATATATTTTCAACAACTTACATAAGATTTCTTTTTTAAAATTAATTCAGTCTAATGTGACTGAATGTTTAAAGAAAACAGTTAGTGAAGTGTACAAAATAGTGGAATGGTGTTTTAAGCCCTAGTTAAGATTTTCCACTTACATGTATAACAGGTAGTCAGTTTATGGATTGTGGAAGAAACGAGAGTGCTGGTAGAAAAACTGACCGTCGACAAGTGAACTAACAAATTTCCTTTTCACTTGAATCTGTCCTGAGTGGGATTTGAACCTAGTCAAGGGACTGTGGTCTATAAGCATGCACGCTTGGGACCACTTGGTCACCTAAAACAGAAATCAATTGGCACACCACCAGTATTTTGTTTTCTTACTGCTTTACACAATCCTGTCAGACAGTTCTCGTTATGTAACTTTGACAGGAATCAATATTGGTTAAACTGGACTCTTAAAAAAATTTTCTTCTGTTGCACAATAAAAATATAAAAAAAATAAAAAACTTATTATTTAAATCACTGAATCAGATACTTTATCACTAAGGCAGGCATGGCATGGAATATAACTACAAGCATTTCTTGTCTCTTTTTCAGATGGCATTTCAACACTTGTTGCCAAATTTTGCTGAGTGTTGGTGGGATGCTTGGTTATTAGATGTTTTAATATGTAATGGTTTAGGAATTTGGGTTGGCATGGAAATTTGTAAAAAGTTGGAAATGAGGAACTACCATTGGGAAAGTATTAAGTATGTATACAATTACAAACACTTTATTATGTGATAATTAATGTTTCCTATCTCCAAGTGAATCTGTTACATGATAAGGGAGATTACTCTTTTTCTCAAAGCTGTAAAACCTTGTGTAAATTGGTACTGTTTTGCAATTAAAGTACAGAGCCTGATTGTGTGTAAGTACCGTTTCCATGATAAGGGAGATAACTCTTTTTTCAAAGCTGTTAAAACTTTGTGTAAATTTGTACTGTTTTGCAATTATAGTACTGGGCCTGACATAATGATTGTGTGCAAGTAATGTTTACATGATAAGGGAGATAACTCTTTTCTCAAAGCTGTAAAACCCTGTAAATTTGTACTGTTTTGCAATTATAGTACTGGTGATTGTCTGGCGAGAATTGTAAATGTTTTGCTGATCTTTCCTTTTGAACAAGTGAAAAGTCTATTTTTTTCCCGTTTAATCACAGATGTACAATTCTTACTAAATACTAAAGCTCCCTCACCTTTGTTTGTAAAAAGAATCAAAGTGGAAAAAATATGTTTAAAAAAAGAAACCAAACATATTATAACCAAAACACCTGTATTCAACTTCCTACACATTTTCTAAACTGCAGGAAAAATAATATCGGCTGAGTATCAATGAAACAAACAAAACACCTTCATGTTATTTACATATTAATATTAGTGTAAGTAATGGTATATCATAAGGACAGGTAAAATAAAATTTGATAGCATTAAGTCTTGTTTTACCAGAAAAGTGAATATTAAGGCCAATATAGATACTTATAAACCAATACAAATGCATTGAAAGTATTTTTGTTTCACTGTTTGTGACTTGAGTTTTTAGCAAATTTGTGTATATTTTTATTCTCTGCAATAAACATGCAATATGTTTTGTTTTTCAACAGGGATATACATTCCACAACTGGTAAAATCAGAAGGGCTGTATTACAGTTTACACCTGCTAGGTAAGTAAAGCTAGGGGTGGGCAGAGGGCGAGGCAGGGGTTGGTGATAATTGCAAAATGTTGATTTTGTTGAAGTAATTTTTTTTTGGCAAAAGGCTTTATTTATTAATTTATATAACAGCTAATATTCACAAAAATCATAATTTCATTAGGAATTCAATCAGCCAGTGACAAACATACTAACTTTCAAAGATTCAGTATGTGGTATGGATATTATTTCTTAAATTATTGGTATAAGGCTTATGGATATCAGATATCTAACCACCTAGGTTTAAAGCTTATTCCAGGCAGATGGAACATGTGAATTGGCTATCCGAAAGATGGTAGTTATCATCATGCATAACAGCTTTCTTGACTATCCTTGAAATAATTGTCTCAGTATAAACAAAAGAAATTTGACTGGGGGTAAAATTGTTTAATCCACTTTTTTAAATCCATTGATCAAGAGTTTGGGAATCTTGTAAACTTTTAAAAAACAGAAGAGGAGAAATTTACAGCTGAAATTTTCTTCCTTTTTAGCTCAACTGGCTATAGCCAGTTGTTGATCCATTTTAAGCTCAGCTGGCTAAACCCGGCTGAGTTTATGGCATGGCGAAAGTTTGTCAGTTAACTTGCTGCTTGGTCGTGGTTTTCTCCGATACTCCAGTGTCCTCCACCAGTTCCAAAACTGACCGTCTCTGTATAAGTGAAATATTCTTGAGTTGAACGTTAAACAGCATTACAAACAAGAAAAAACATTGTCTTACATATGCAGCCAGTTGAGCATCACAGGCCCTATTGGGCCTCTTGTTTAACCCCAATTTATTAATTTTTTAAAAAAATTAATGAGTTCTCTTGATTGTTTAATATGTATTTCCAACCTGATGAATTCATTACTTTCAGTACTTTGATTTTTATTAAAGAATTTAAAGATCTGTCATCTATATATTATACTGTTTTCAGTTGGACACACGTGAGGTGGTTAGATCCGAATTCATCCTATATGAGAGTAGTAGCTGTTTGTATAATAATCACAGTATGGCAGGTATGAATATTATCATGATTTACAGGGATTTTACTGGGCCTTTATTTAGCTCACCTGGCCCAGCTGACCTTAAGGCATGGTAAAACTTGTGTGTAAACATAAACTTTTTCTAGTCTTTTTCTCTAAAACCAAAATTTGGTATGGAAGGTCCAGGTTTATAAAGGTTAAAATTGAAGCAAAACACCTTCCATTGAAATCCAAGATGGCTGTCATCGATATAAATAGCAAAAGTCATTAAACTGCTATTATTTGTTCATTTATATTTGTGACATTATTTAGCATGTTTTTTTTCTTGGGTCAATTGTTTTTGTACATGGAAATCTCAAATTCATGCTTGACACATGACAAGGCATACAGATTCTATATAATAAAGACTTCTGTCTCAGCTTTCTTCTGTCAATGGCATCACAACTTGCTGTGTTGATGGAAAAAAAACAACATTTGTCCAATCAAGTACTTTGGGATATAGACCAATCAGTATAAAGGTTTTGGCATAGACTTGGGTCAAGGAAGATCATGGAAAAAGACCAATCATTATTAAGGTTTTGGCATAGACTCGGGTCAAGAAAGATCTTGGGAATAGACCAATCGGTATTGAGATGTTGGCATAGACTCGGGTCAAGAAAGATGTGTAATAAAATGATCTACATATGTATATGTTTAAGTAAAAGACTTATGTTAACGTTATTTAACAATGGAACTGTGCCACACCATTGATTTGTATTTTACAAGCAGTGTTATCTTCCTTTGTTTAAAACCTTGCTGAGGCAATATGACAATTTTGTTTTTTTAGCTCACCTGAGCTGAAAGCTCAGATGAGCTATTGCTATCCATCTTCGTGCGTCGTGCATAAACTTTTTACATTTTAATCTTCTCCTCCAAAACCACTGGGCCAAATTTAATGAAACTTGGTAACCATCATGCCTGGATGAAGCCCTTTCAGATTTGCACAAATGAAGGAGTTATGTCCCCTTGGGGCCCCATAAGGGGGGAAAAAGTGAAAAATTTTAAAAATCTTCTCCTCTGAATCTACAAGAGATATACCTTAGTTATTTCATTTATAACATCCTTAGGTGATCTATTTTCAGATTTGCACAAATGGTAGCCATGGGGCTCAAAATGGGGAAATTGTTAAAAATTATATATTTGTCACTATATCTTGAAAACTATCAACTTTTTGTTTAGGCATGTATATTGGAATATTGTAGGTATTGACATGATGATCATTTTGATATATGGTTCAAGGTCATATGTTGAAAGGTCAAGGTCACAGCTGCATAAGAAGACTTAATTTGCTAATTATCTTGAAAACTATTAATTTTTAGCTCACCTGAGCTGAAAGCTCAGATGAGCTATTGTTATCCATCTTCGTCCGTCGTGCGTCGTCCGTCGTCGGTCGTGCGTAAACTTTTTACATTTTAATCTTCTCCTCCAAAACCACTGGGCCAAATTTAATGAAACTTGGTAACCATCATGCCTGGGTGAAGCCCTTTCAGATTTGCACAAATGAAGGAGTTATGTCCCCTTGGGGCCCCATAAGGGGGGAAAAAGTGAAAAATTTTAAAAATCTTCTCCTCTGAATCTACAAGAGATATACCTTAGTAATTTATTATAACATCCTTAGGTCATCTATTTTCAGATTCGCACAAATGGTAGCCATGGGGCTCAAAATGGGGACATTGTAAGGCACTGAGTGGGGAAATTGTTAAAATTATGTATTTGTCACTATATCTTGAAAACTATCAACTTTTTGTTTAGGCATGTATATTGGAATATTGTAGGTATTGACATGATGATCATTTTGATACATGGTTTAAGGTCATATGTTGAAAGGTCAAGGTCACAGCTGCATAAGAAGACTTAAATTGCTAATTATCTTGAAAACTATTAATTTTTAGCTCACCTGAGCTGAAAGCTCAGTTTAGCTATTGCTATCCATCTTCGTCCGTCGTGCGTCGTCCGTCGTCGGTCGTCCGTCGTCCGTCATGCGTAAACTTTTTACATTTTAATCTTCTCCTCCAAAACCACTGGGCCAAATTTAATGAAACTTGGTAACCATCATGCCTGGGTGAAGCCTTTTCAGATTTGCACAAATGAAGGAGTTATGTCCCCTTGGGGCCCCATAAGGGGGGAAAAAGTGAAAAATTTTAAAAATCTTCTCCTCTGAATCTACAAGAGATATACCTTAGTTATTTCATTTATAACATCCTTAGGTCATCTATTTTCAGATTCGCACAAATGGTAGCCATGGGGCTCAAAATGGGGACATTGTAAGGCACTGAGTGGGGAAATTGTTAAAATTATGTATTTGTCACTATATCTTGAAAACTATCAACTTTTTGTATAGGCATGTATATTGGAATATTGTAGGTATTGACATGATGATCATTTTGATATATGGTTCAAGGTCATATGTTGAAAGGTCAAGGTCACAGCTGCATAAGAAGACTTAATTTGCTAATTATCTTGAAAACTATTAATTTTTAGCTCACCTGAGCTGAAAGCTCAGATGAGCTATTGTTATCCATCTTCGTCCGTCGTGCGTCGTCCGTCGTCGGTCGTGCGTAAACTTTTTACATTTTAATCTTCTCCTCCAAAACCACTGGGCCAAATTTAATGAAACTTGGTAACCATCATGCCTGGGTGAAGCCCTTTCAGATTTGCACAAATGAAGGAGTTATGTCCCCTTGGGGCCCCATAAGGGGGGAAAAAGTGAAAAATTTTAAAAATCTTCTCCTCTGAATCTACAAGAGATATACCTTAGTAATTTATTATAACATCCTTAGGTCATCTATTTTCAGATTTGCACAAATGGTAGCCATGGGGCTCAAAATAGGGAAATTGTAAGGCACTGAGTGGGGAAATTGCTGAAAATTATATATTTATCTCTATATCTTGAAAACTATTAACTTTTTGTATAGGCATGTATATTGGAATATTGAAGGTATTGACAGGAAGATCATTTTGATATATGGTTCAAGGTCATATGTTCAAAGGTCAAGGTCACAGTTGCAAAAGAAGACTTAATTTGCTAATTATCTTGAAAACTATTAACATTTTGTACAGGCATGTATATTAGAATATTGTAGGTATTTACATGGCGATCATTTTGATATATGGCTCAAGGTCATATGTTTAAAGGTCAAGGTCACAGCTGCAAATGAAGACTTAAATTGCTAATTATCTTGAAAACTATTAACATTTTGTATAGGCATGTATATTAGAATACTGTAGGTATTGACATGGGGATCATTTTGATATATGGCTCAAGGTCATATGTTTAAAGGTCAAGGTCACAGCTGCAAATGAAGACTTAAATTGCTAATTATCTTAAAAACTATTTACTTTTTGTATAGGCATGTATATTAGAATATTTTAGGTATTGACATGACAATCATTTTGATATATGGTTCATAGTCATATGTTCAAAGGTCAAGGTCACAGCTGCAAAAGAAGACTTAAATTGCTAATTATCTTGAAAACTATTTAATTTTTGTTTAAGCATGTATATTAGAATATTTTAGGTATTGACATGACAATCATTTTGATATATGGTTCATAGTCATATGTTCAAAGGTCAAGGTCACAGCTGCAAAAGAAGACTGAATTTGCTAATTATCTTGAAAACTATTAACATTTTGTATAGGCATGTATATTAGAATATTGTAGGTATTGACATGGCGATCATTTTGATATATGGTTCAAGGTCATATGTTCAAAGGTCAAGGTCACAGCTGCAGAAGATGACTTAAATTGCTAATTATCTTGAAAACTATTAACTTTTTGTATAGGCATGTATATTAGAAAATTGTAGGTATTGACATGGCAATCATTTTGATATATGGTTCAAGGTTATATGTTCAAAGGTCAAGGTCATATCAACATAGGAATACTAAAATTATTAATTATCTTGAAAAATATTAACTTTTTGTATGGGCATGTATATTAGAATATTTTAGGTATTGACATGACAATCATTTTGATACATGGGTCAAGGTCATAAGTTTAAAGGTCAAGGTCACAGCAGCAAAAGAAGACTTAATTTGCTAATTATCTTGAAAACTATTAACATTTTGTATAGGCATGTATATTAGGATATTTTAGGTATTGACATGACGATCATTTTGATACATGGGTCAAGGTCATATGTTGAAAGGTCAAGGTCACAGCTGCAGAAGATGACTTAAATTGCTAATTATCTTGAAAACTATTAACATTTTGTACAGGCATGTATATTAGAATATTGTAGGTATTGACATGGCGATCATTTTGATATATGGCTCAAGGTCATATGTTTAAAGGTCAAGGTCACAGCTGCAAATGAAGACTTAAATTGCTAATTATCTTGAAAACTATTAACATTTTGTATAGGCATGTATATTAGAATACTGTAGGTATTGACATGGGGATCATTTTGATATATGGCTCAAGGTCATATGTTTAAAGGTCAAGGTCACAGCTGCAAATGAAGACTTAAATTGCTAATTATCTTAAAAACTATTTACTTTTTGTATAGGCATGTATATTAGAATATTTTAGGTATTGACATGACAATCATTTTGATATATGGTTCATAGTCATATGTTCAAAGGTCAAGGTCACAGCTGCAAAAGAAGACTTAAATTGCTAATTATCTTGAAAACTATTTAATTTTTGTTTAAGCATGTATATTAGAATATTTTAGGTATTGACATGACAATCATTTTGATATATGGTTCATAGTCATATGTTCAAAGGTCAAGGTCACAGCTGCAAAAGAAGACTGAATTTGCTAATTATCTTGAAAACTATTAACATTTTGTATAGGCATGTATATTAGAATATTGTAGGTATTGACATGGCGATCATTTTGATATATGGTTCAAGGTCATATGTTCAAAGGTCAAGGTCACAGCTGCAGAAGATGACTTAAATTGCTAATTATCTTGAAAACTATTAACTTTTTGTATAGGCATGTATATTAGAAAATTGTAGGTATTGACATGGCAATCATTTTGATATATGGTTCAAGGTTATATGTTCAAAGGTCAAGGTCATATCAACATAGGAATACTAAAATTATTAATTATCTTGAAAAATATTAACTTTTTGTATGGGCATGTATATTAGAATATTTTAGGTATTGACATGACAATCATTTTGATACATGGGTCAAGGTCATAAGTTTAAAGGTCAAGGTCACAGCAGCAAAAGAAGACTTAATTTGCTAATTATCTTGAAAACTATTAACATTTTGTATAGGCATGTATATTAGGATATTTTAGGTATTGACATGACGATCATTTTGATACATGGGTCAAGGTCATATGTTGAAAGGTCAAGGTCACAGCTGCAGAAGATGACTTAAATTGCTAATTATCTTGAAAACTATTAACTTTTTGTATAGGCATGTATATTAGAATATTTTAGGTATTGACATGACAATCATATATGGTTCGAGGTCATATATGTTGAAAGGTCAAGGACATAGCTGCATTAGTATACTGAAATTGATTATTGATTTGGAAATTATTCATTGCACTTCATTATTCATGCTTATTATATAAGCAACTTATAAATGAAATGTGAGTGGATATATTTCTGATTAAGTTTTGATGGAGTTCTTAATTTGAGAAAACTTTTCAAGTTTCTGTACTTAATATATTGTCTATTGCACTTTGCAAACAATATTGGACATATCTTCAGGTGAGCGTTAAGGCCCATGGGCCTCTTGTTTGTATAGGCATGTATATTAAAATATTGTAGGTATTGATATGACAGTCATTTTGATATATGGTTCAAGGTCATATGTTGAAAGGTCAAGGTCACAGCTGCAAAAGAAGACTTAAATTGCAAATTATCTTGAAAATTATTAACTTTTATTATAGGCATATAAATAAGAATATTGTAGGTATTGATATGATGATCATTTTGATATATGGTTCAAGGTCATATGTTGAAAGGTCAAGGTCACAGCAGCAGAAGAAGACTTAAATTGCAAATTATCTTGAAAACTATTAACTTTTTGTATAGGCATGTATATTAGAATATTGTAGATATTGATATTACGATCATTTTGATATATGGTTCAAGGTCATATGTTGAAAGGTCAAGGTCACAGCAGCAGAAGAAGACTTAAATTGCAAAATATCTTGAAAAGTATTAACTTTTTTTATAGGCATGTATATTAAAATATTGTAAGTATTGACATGACAATCCAAGGTCATATATGTTCAGAGGTCAAGGACATAGTTGCATAAGTATACTGAAATTGGTTAATGATTTGGAAATTACTCACATTACAGTTACTTCATGCACATTATATAAGCTACTTATAAATGAAATGATACTGGATATATAAGGGGGGAAAAAGTGAAAATTTCTTAAAATCTTCTCCTCTGAATCTACAAGAGATATACCTTAGTTATTTCATTTATAACATCCTTAGGTCATCTATTTTCAGATTTGCACAAATGGTAGCCATGGGGCTCAAAATGGGGAAATTGTAAGGCACTGAGTGGGGAAATTGCTAAAAATTATATATTTGTCACTATATCTTGAAAACTATCAACTTTTTGTATAGGCATGTATATTGGAATATTGTAGGTATTGACATGATGATCATTTTGATATATGGTTCAAGGTCATATGTTGAAAGGTCAAGGTCACAGCTGCATAAGAAGACTTAAATTGCTAATTATCTTGAAAACTATCAATTTTTTGTATAGGCATGTATATTAAAATATTGTAGGTATTGATATGACAGTCATTTTGATATATGGTTCAAGGTCATATGTTGAAAGGTCAAGGTCACAGCTGCAAAAGAAGACTTAAATTGCAAATTATCTTGAAAACTATTAACTTTTATTATAGGCATATAAATTAGAATATTGTAGGTATTGATATGATGATCATTTTGATATATGGTTCAAGGTCATATGTTGAAAGGTCAAGGTCACAGCAGCAGAAGAAGACTTAAATTGCAAATTATCTTGAAAACTATTAACTTTTTGTATAGGCATGTATATTAGAATATTGTAAATATTGATATACGATCATTTTGATATATGGTTCAAGGTCATATGTTGAAAGGTCAAGGTCACAGCTGCAAAAGAAGACTTAAATTGCAAAATATCTTAAAACTATTAACTTTTTGTATAGGCATGTATATTAAAATATTGTAGGTATTGATATGACAATCATTTTGATATATGGTTCAAGGTCATATGTTGAAAGGTCAAGGCCACAGCTGCAAAAGAAGACTTAAATTACTAATTATCTTGAAAACTATTAACTTTTTTGTAAAGGCAATGTATATTAGAATATTGTAAGTATTGACATGACAATCCAAGGTCATATATGTTCAAAGGTCAAGGACATAGTTGCATAAGTATACTGAAATTGGTTAATGATTTGGAAATTACTCGCACTACAGTTACTTCATGCACATTATATAAGCTACTTATAAATGAAATGATACTGGATATATTTCTGATTAAGTTTTGTGGGAGTTCTTAACTTGAGAAAACTTGTAAAGTTTCTGTACTGAATATATTGTCTATTGCACTTTGCAAACAATTTTGGACATATCCTCAGGTGAGCGTTAAGGCCCATGGGCCTCTTGTTTTTAAAAAAAAGGAAGAAAAGTACCTTTACTAATTAAACAATTTTAACCAGTAACAGTATTGTAACTTATGCTCTTTTTATAATTTTTTTTTTTTTCTTATTTGATTTCAGCTGTCGGAGTTGAACACATTTTTCTTAAAGCATATTCTTGACATTCCATCACATCATACTATTAATGTTTGGCGATTAGTGCTTATAAGTTTGGTATCAGCGCCATCTATCAGGTAATTACAATATCAATGTGATCACTAAGTTGTTTCCAACTTGCTAAAATAGTCACTTAAGATCCAAAAACTTTTTTCAAGCGTCACAATAAAAGTATTTTCAGTGTATGCAGTAAACAAAACAAAAATTAAAACAAAAAACATTTCTGTTCTTTATTATTTTATGCAGAGCACCTAGTGAGAAAATAAAATAAGTAATGGTTTTACAAAAAAAAAATTGGTTTATACTACATGTAAATATAAAGAAGACAAGCAATTCATGGTTGAAAAATTGAACTATTTACATTTGTTTGTATTTCAGACAATATTATGTATATGTAACAGATACAAGATGTACCAGAATGGGTGTACAGTCATGGATGTTCTGGTGAGTTCTGTAGAATGGGGGGGGGGGGGGTATATGTATTGGGTACAAGGTGTACCAGAATGGGTGTACAGTCATGGATGTTCTGGTGAGTTCTGTAGAAATGGTGGGGGA
>CM056610.1:3197409-3267409 GCA_029721355.1 Tegillarca granosa
CATTCCTTATTTAACACTTTTTAATTGGTTCAGTACAAATTTCGAAGCGAGACTACTCTTTTCTAAAATTCCTTATTTAAACTTTTTGATTTAGTTCAGTACAAATTTCGAAGCGAGACTACTCTTTTCTAACATTCCTTATTTAAACTTTTTGATTTAGTTCAGTACAAATTTTGAAGCGAGACTACTCTTTTCTAACATTCCTTATTTAAACTTTTTGATTTAGTTCAGTACAAATTTCGAAGCGAGACTACTCTTTTCTAACATTCCTTATTTAAACTTTTTGATTTAGTTCAGTACAAATTTTGAAGCGAGACTACTCTTTTCTACATTCCTTATTTAAACTTTTTGATTTAGTTCAGTAACAAATTTTGAAGCGAGACTACTCTTTTCTAAAATTCCTTATTTAAACTTTTTGATTTAGTTCAGTACAAATTTTGAAGCATAACCTACTCTTTTCTAACATTCCTTATTTAAACTTTTTGATTTAGTTCAGTACAAATTTTGAAGCGAGACTACTCTTTTCTAAAATTCCTGATTTAAACTTTTTGATTTAGTTCAGTACAAATTTTGAAGCAAGACTACTCTTTTCTAACATTCCTTATTTAAACTTTTTGATTTAGTTCAGTACAAATTTTGAAGCGAGACTACTCTTTTCTTACATTCCTTATTTAAACTTTTTGATTTAGTTCAGTACAAATTTTGAAGCGAGACTACTCTTTTCTAACATTCCTTATTTAAACTTTTTGATTAGTTCAGTACAAATTTTGAAGCGAGACTACTCTTTTCTAACATTCCTTATTTAAACTTTTTGATTTAGTTCAGTACAAATTTTGAAGCGAGACTACTCTTTTCTAACATTCCTTATTTAAACCTTTTGATTTAGTTCAGTACAAATTTTGAAGCGAGGCTACTATTTTTAACATTCCTTATTTAAACTGTTTGATTTAGTTCAGTACAAATTTTGAAGCATAACTACTCTTTTCTACCATTCCTTATTTAAACTTTTTGATTTAGTTCAGTACAAATTTTGAAGCGAGACTACTCTTTTCTAACATTCCTTATTTAAACTTTCTGATTTAGTTCAGTACAAATTTGAAGCGAGACTACTCTTTTCTAACATTCCTTATTTAAACTTTTTGATTTAGTTCAGTACAAATTTTGAAGCGAGACTACTCTTTTCTAACATTCCTTATTTAAACTTTTGATTTAGTTCAGTACAAATTTTGAAGCGAGACTACTCTTTTCTACATTCCTTATTTAAACTTTTGATTTAGTTCAGTACAAATTTTGAAGCGAGACTACTCTTTTCTACATTCCTTATTTAAACTTTTTGATTTAGTTCAGTACAAATTTTGAAGCGAGACTACTCTTTTCTAAAATTCCTTATTTAAACTTTTTGATTTAGTTCAGTACAAATTTTGAAGCGAGACTTACTCTTTTCTAACATTCCTTATTTTTGATTTAGTTCAGTACAAATTTTGAAGCGAGACTACTCTTTTCTAACATTCCTTATTTAAACTTTTTGATTTAGTTCAGTACAAATTTTGAAGCGAGACTACTCTTTTCTAACATTCCTTATTTAAACTTTTTGATTTAGTTCAGTACAAATTTTGAAGCGAGACTACTCTTTTCTTACATTCCTTATTTAAACTTTTTGATTTAGTTCAGTACAAATTTTGAAGCGAGACTACTCTTTTCTAACATTCCTTATTTAAACTTTTTGATTTAGTTCAGTACAAATTTTGAAGCGAGACTACTCTTTTCTACATTCCTTATTTAAACTTTTTGATTTAGTTCAGTACAAATTTTGAAGCGAGACTTCTCTTTTCTAACATTCCTTATTTAAACTTTTTGATTTAGTTCAGTACAAATTTTGAAGCGAGACTACTCTTTTCTAACATTCCTTATTTAAACTTTTTGATTTAGTTCAGTACAAATTTTGAAGCGAGACTACTCTTTTCTTACATTCCTTATTTAAACTTTTTGATTTAGTTCAGTACAAATTTTGAAGCGAGACTACTCTTTTCTAAAATTCCTTATTTAAACTTTTTGATTTAGTTCAGTACAAATTTTGAAGCGAGACTACTCTTTTCTTACATTCCTTATTTAAACTTTTTGATTTAGTTCAGTACAAATTTTGAAGCGAGACTTCTCTTTTCTAACATTCCTTATTTAAACTTTTTGATTTAGTTCAGTACAAATTTTGAAGCGAGACTACTCTTTCTAACATTCCTTATTTAAACTTTTTGATTTAGTTCAGTACAAATTTTGAAGCGAGACTACTCTTTTCTACATTCCTTATTTAAACTTTTTGATTTAGTTCAGTACAAATTTTGAAGCGAGACTACTCTTTTCTAACATTCCTTATTTAAACCTTTTGATTTAGTTCAGTACAAATTTTGAAGCGAGGCTACTATTTTCTAACATTCCTTATTTAAACTGTTTGATTTAGTTCAGTACAAATTTTGAAGCGAGACTACTCTTTTCTACCATTCCTTATTTAAACTTTTTGATTTAGTTCAGTACAAATTTTGAAGCGAGACTACTCTTTTCTAACATTCCTTATTTAAACTTTCTGATTTAGTTCAGTACAATTTTGAAGCGAGACTACTCTTTTCTAACATTCCTTATTTAAACTTTTTGATTTAGTTCAGTACAAATTTTGAAGCGAGACTACTCTTTTCTAACATTCCTTATTTAAACTTTTTGATTTAGTTCAGTACAAATTTTGAAGCGAGACTACTCTTTTCTACATTCCTTATTTAAACTTTTTGATTTAGTTCAGTACAAATTTTGAAGCGAGACTACTCTTTTCTAACATTCCTTATTTAAACTTTTTTGATTTAGTTCAGTACAAATTTTGAAGCGAGACTACTCTTTTCTTACATTCCTTATTTAAACTTTTTGATTTAGTTCAGTACAAATTTTGAAGCGAGACTTCTCTTTTCTAACATTCCTTATTTAAACTTTTTGATTTAGTTCAGTACAAATTTTGAAGCGAGACTACTCTTTTCTAACATTCCTTATTTAAACTTTTTGATTTAGTTCAGTACAAATTTTGAAGCGAGACTACTCTTTTCTAACATTCCTTATTTAAACTTTTTGATTTAGTTCAGTACAAATTTTGAAGCGAGACTACTCTTTTCTAACATTCCTTATTTAAACTTTTTGATTTAGTTCAGTACAAATTTTGAAGCGAGACTACTCTTTTCTACATTCCTTATTTAAACTTTTTGATTTAGTTCAGTACAAATTTTGAAGCGAGACTACTCTTTTCTAACATTCCTTATTTAAACTTTTTGATTTAGTTCAGTACAAATTTTGAAGCGAGACTACTCTTTTCTAACATTCCTTATTTAAACTTTTTGATTTAGTTCAGTACAAATTTTGAAGCGAGACTACTCTTTTCTAACATTCCTTATTTAAACTTTTTGATTTAGTTCAGTACAAATTTTGAAGCGAGACTACTCTTTTCTAACATTCCTTATTTAACTTTTTGATTTAGTTCAGTACAAATTTTGAAGCGAGACTACTCTTTTCTAACATTCCTTATTTAAACTTTTTGATTTAGTTCAGTACAAATTTTGAAGCGAGACTACTCTTTTCTTACATTCCTTATTTAAACTTTTTGATTTAGTTCAGTACAAATTTTGAAGCGAGACTACTCTTTTCTTACATTCCTTATTTAAACTTTTTGATTTAGTTCAGTACAAATTTTGAAGCGAGACTACTCTTTTCTAAAATTCCTTATTTAAACTTTTTGATTTAGTTCAGTACAAATTTTGAAGCGAGACTTCTCTTTTCTAACATTCCTTATTTTTGATTTAGTTCAGTACAAATTTTGAAGCGAGACTACTCTTTTCTAACATTCCTTATTTAAACTTTTTGATTTAGTTCAGTACAAATTTTGAAGCGAGACTACTCTTTTCTAACATTCCTTATTTAAACTTTTGATTTAGTTCAGTACAAATTTTGAAGCGAGACTACTCTTTTCTTACATTCCTTATTTAAACTTTTTGATTTAGTTCAGTACAAATTTTGAAGCGAGACTACTCTTTTCTAACATTCCTTATTAAACTTTTTGATTTAGTTCAGTACAAATTTTGAAGCGAGACTACTCTTTTCTTACATTCCTTATTTAAACTTTTTGATTTAGTTCAGTACAAATTTTGAAGCGAGACTTCTCTTTTCTAACATTCCTTATTTAAACTTTTTGATTTAGTTCAGTACAAATTTTGAAGCGAGACTACTCTTTTCTAACATTCCTTATTTAAACTTTTTGATTTAGTTCAGTACAAATTTTGAAGCGAGACTACTCTTTTCTTACATTCCTTATTTAAACTTTTTGATTTAGTTCAGTACAAATTTTGAAGCGAGACTACTCTTTTCTAAAATTCCTTATTTAAACTTTTTGATTTAGTTCAGTACAAATTTTGAAGCGAGACTACTCTTTTCTTACATTCCTTATTTAAAACTTTTTGATTTAGTTCAGTACAAATTTTGAAGCGAGACTTCTCTTTTCTAACATTCCTTATTTAAACTTTTTGATTTAGTTCAGTACAAATTTTGAAGCGAGACTACTCTTTTCTAACATTCCTTATTTAAACTTTTTGATTTAGTTCAGTACAAATTTTGAAGCGAGACTACTCTTTTCTTACATTCCTTATTTAAACTTTTTGATTTAGTTCAGTACAAATTTTGAAGCGAGACTACTCTTTTCTAAAATTCCTTATTTAAACTTTTTGATTTAGTTCAGTACAAATTTTGAAGCAAGACTACTCTTTTCTAACATTCCTTATTTAAACTTTTTGATTTAGTTCAGTACAAATTTTGAAGCGAGACTACTCTTTTCTACCATTCCTTATTTAAACTTTTTGATTTTGTTTAGTACAAATTTTGAAGCGAGACTACTGTTTTCTAAAATTCCTTATTTAAACTTTTTGATTTAGTTCAGTACAAATTTTGAAGCGAGACTTCTCTTTTCTAACATTCCTTATTTTTGATTTAGTTCAGTACAAATTTTGAAGCGAGACTACTCTTTTCTAACATTCCTTATTTAAACTTTTTGATTTAGTTCAGTACAAATTTTGAAGCGAGACTACTCTTTTCTTACATTCCTTATTTAAACTTTTTGATTTAGTTCAGTACAAATTTTGAAGCGAGACTACTCTTTTCTTACATTCCTTATTTAAACTTTTTGATTTAGTTCAGTACAAATTTTGAAGCGAGACTACTCTTTTCTAAAATTCCTTATTTAAACTTTTTGATTTAGTTCAGTACAAATTTTGAAGCGAGACTACTCTTTTCTACCATTCCTTATTTAAACTTTTGATTTAGTTCAGTACAAATTTTGAATCGAGACTACTCTTTTCTAAAATTCCTTATTTAAACTTTTTGATTTAGTTCAGTACAAATTTTGAAGCGAGACTTCTCTTTTCTACCATTCCTTATTTTAACTTTTTGATTTAGTTCAGTACAAATTTTGAAGCGAGACTACTCTTTTCTAAAATTCCTTATTTAAACTTTTTGATTTAGTTCAGTACAAATTTTGAAGCGAGACTACTCTTTTCTAAAATTCCTTATTTAAACTTTTTGATTTAGTTCAGTACAAATTTTGAAGCGAGACTACTGTTTTCTAAAATTCCTTATTTAAACTTTTTGATTTAGTTCAGTACAAATTTTGAAGCGAGACTACTCTTTTCTAACATTCCTTATTTAAACTTTTTGATTTAGTTCAGTACAAATTTTGAAGCGAGACTACTCTTTTCTAAAATTCCTTATTTAAACTTTTTGATTTAGTTCAGTACAAATTTTGAAGCGAGACTACTCTTTCTAACATTCCTTATTTAAACTTTTTGATTTAGTTCAGTACAAATTTTGAAGCGAGACTACTCTTTTCTAACATTCCTTATTTAAACTTTTTGATTTAGTTCAGTACAAATTTTGAAGGGAGACTACTCTTTTCTAACATTCCTTATTTAACCTTTTGATTTAGTTCAGTACAAATTTTGAAGCGAGGCTACTCTTTTCTAACATTCCTTATTTAAACTTTTTGATTTAGTTCAGTACAAATTTTTGAAGCGAGGACTACTCTTTTCTAACATTCCTTATTTAAACTTTTTGATTTAGTTCAGTACAAATTTTGAAGCGAGACTACTCTTTTCTAACATTCCTTATTTAAACTTTTTGATTTAGTTACAGTACAAATTTTGAAGCGAGACTACTCTTTTCTAACATTCCTTATTTAAACTTTTTGATTTAGTTACAGTACAAATTTTGAAGCGAGACTACTCTTTTCTAACATTCCTTATTTAAACTTTTTGATTTAGTTACAGTACAAATTTTGAAGCGAGACTACTCTTTTCTAACATTCCTTATTTAAACTTTTTGATTTAGTTCAGTACAAATTTTGAAGCGAGACTACTCTTTTCTAACATTCCTTATTTAAACTTTTTGATTTAGTTCAGTACAAATTTTGAAGCGAGACTACTCTTTTCTAACATTCCTTATTTAAACTTTTGATTTAGTTCAGTACAAATTTTGAAGGGAGACTACTCTTTTCTACCATTCCTTATATAAACTTTTTGATTTAGTTCAGTACAAATTTTGAAGCGAGACTACTCTTTTCTAACATTCCTTATTGAAACTTTTTGATTTAGTTCAGTACAAATTTTGAAGGGAGACTACTCTTTTCTAACATTCCTTATTTAAACTTTTTGATTTAGTTCAGTACAAATTTTGAAGGGAGACTACTCTTTTCTAACATTCCTTATTTAAACTTTTTGATTTAGTTCAGTACAAATTTCGAAGCGAGACTACTCTTTTCTAACATTCCTTATATAAACTTTTTGATTTAGTTCAGTACAAATTTTGAAGCGAGACTACTCTTTTCTAACATTCCTTATTTAAACTTTTTGATTTAGTTCAGTACAAATTTTGAAGCGAGACTACTCTTTTCTAACATTCCTTATTTAAACTTTTTGATTTAGTTCAGTACAAATTTTGAAGCGAGACTACTCTTTTCTAACATTCCTTATATAACTTCTTGCCTTTTGTTCTATATATCCTTATTATTTAAACGTTAAAATAATGAATTATTAATTATTATTTTTTAGTTTGGAAATATAATACTCTTATTACTTTAATATTGATATTATTTTTAGGAAGTTATAGCTCTGGATCTAACAGTCGATATAATTATTAGTTTTTATTTCCTACACTCGCTGCGAGACATATCTGTATTATACACATATAAAGCTAATCGTAGTGTTATAATAAAATATTTTCACAAAGTTTTATATTGTTGAAAAATTTTATTAAAGCTTAATTTTCAACTAATTAGTGCTAAAATCTTGTTTTTTCTTGAAAACTATATTTTTTCCACATTTTTATATCCCTCTCCAAAGAAATATCCAGAAAATTGTTTTTCCAGAAAACAACTTTTCGCAAATATTTTGACAATTAAGTTAAGATACCACTATGAAATACTGTTTTGAAAAAATCAATATTTCAGTTGTATGAATGAAATTTTACATAATGATTATAATAAATTTGTATAATTATTTATGGATAGCAGTACATATACATGTATCCCATTAAAAATATAAAGTTGAATCTCATGAACTCAAATATGGATACACTTTCATAAAGTTGAACTATTTTCGTTTCCCAGCCAAATTTTTAGATTCAGCTCTATATTATTACAATATATATATATATATATATATATATTAAAGCAGTATCATTTATCATTATCAGTTTTGAAATCAGGCCCCATTTTCACAATCATTCACTCAATAGAGTTTACATTCAACTCAAATTATGGAATTTTTCAGTGTCAATTTTTAAGATATTACACAGTGAAAATCCAATATCTGAATTGTTTAGTGTAGTTTTGTTGAACAAAGCAAAACATTGTCTGATAAAACTTATATTTTTTAAAATATTGATGAGAGAAAAATGGTAATATTTCAGTTGAGTGAATGATTGTGAAACTCCAGGGACCTGGTAAATTGATTTTAAGACTACATGCATTTTAATTACTGTAAATAAACCTCAATTTGTAGACTCAAATTTTCATGAATTACAGTAAACAATGGGCTGGTAAATTTTTTGGGTAGACAGTTTATGCTAAAATGGTGAAATACATGTTTTAGCATTAGGGGTAGGGCGGATATTTAGCAAAGTCTATAAAAAAAAAAAATGACTGGTACGTAGTATTGGACATCAAGCTCCAAATCTGCAAGTGGTTGAATTAGTTTTGTCAAACTCCAAGTCTGCAGGTGGGTGAATTAGTTTTGTCAAGTCCTAACTTGGCAAGTGGGTGAATTAGTTTTGTCAAACTCCAACTCTGCAAGTGGTTGAATTAGTTTCGTCAAGTCCTAACTCGGCAAGTGGGTGAATTACGTAGTTTTTGTCAAACTCCAACTCTGTAAATGGTTGAATTAGTTTGGTCAAGTCCTGACTTGGCAAGTGGGTGAATTAGCTTTGTCAAACTCCAACTCTGCAAGAGGGTTAATTAGTTATTGTAAAGCCTGGTATTTTTCTGACTTAATCTTTTTTATCACTAGTTTATTTAGTATGTATGTGTTAAAGGAGAAATGAATACCAGGAAATCCAAATCCTCATAATATGCTTTAGATAAGGACATAACTGTCTTTTCTGGGTGATAATCTACCTTGCTTAGCTACTACAGGAATCTGTTTTGAAGTAAAGAGAAAAGAACAAGAACAGGTTCTTGAAAATTAGCTTGAAAAGGGAGGGTTTTCTTTTCTTTCTTTTTTTTTTTAAATTTCAAACATAAATATATATGCATTTTAATTGATCAGTATTAAATTGAAGAAAATCAAATTGGATTTATTCAAAACTAAACTTAGACTTAAAGATTAGCTGGGGTTGGCCCACAGACTATTATCTTAAGGCCCTTCTAGATTATAGACTGTAGGTCCAGCAGTTTTTAAAATGGTTGTGTGGTCTTGTAATTTTGATAGAGTCATCCTGAGGAAACATGTATTGTGATATACGTTGTAAAGAGACACATGTGTATCATGTGTATTTTGATTTAATTGAACATTTATAATATTTTTTAAATGTCCTTTTTTTTCAGACATTACATGAAGGGTTTTATGTATCAGAATCAGAAATAAAACAGAATGGAAAAATTTCCTCAGACGACTTCGAATCTCCAAAATCTGATAAACTGCACTTGAACAAAGCTGTACAAAATGGTGTTCCAAATGGATACAACCTAAGGAAACGTGAGAAAGTGTATATAAATGGTCATCTTTAATTATGTTTGATCATAGTAACATGGTTTTATCACAAAATGGTAATCTGAATGACTGTAACTTCAGAAAATGCCAAAAAGTGTGTATATGATTGGTCACCATGGAAGCATTTTATAATCTGCTATATGAGTGGTCATCTTTAAATATGTTTGATAGTAACATGTGTTTTTTTTTTACAAAATGGTAATCTGAATGGCTTTAACTTCAGAAAATGCCAAAAAGTGTGTATGAATGATTACCATGGAAACATGGTTTCATTTATTTATTAACTCTGCTAAATGAATGGTCATCGCAAAGTATGTCCAATAGTAACATTGATTTATAACAAGACAGTAATCTGAATAGCTGTAATTTCAGAAAATGTCAAAAAGTGTATATATGAATGATCACCATGGAAACGTGGTTTCATTTATTCACTCTGCTACTTGTGGTGCTATTTTGATTTATTGAAGATCATGTTATAATCTTGACACTTCCTAAAGTGTTTAAAGTAAAGAGTGGTTTCTGTACAGTAATTATTTTTAGTTGAGCTTATTTTTTAGGGATTAGTTCATTGATTGGTTTAATTAAATTGAAGCCTTCCACTCCCAACCTCAGATATTTTGCAGTGTTGTAACTAAGGAAACCACAGTGTCTTGAGGTTTGATTAGTCAAAGTGTCTAGAGGTTTGATTGAACACAGTGTTTGGAGGTTTGATTAGTAACAGTGTAGTGAGGTTTGATTAGTCACAATGTCTTAAGGTTTGATTAGTCACAGTGTCTTGAGGTTTGATTAGTAACAGTGTCTTGAGGTTTGATTAGTCACAGTGTCTTGAGGTTTGATTAGTCACCATGTCTTGAGGTTTGATTAATCACAGTTTCTTGAGGTTTGATTAGTCACAATGTCTTGAGGTTTGATTAGTCACAGTGTCTGGAGGTTTGATTAATCACAGTTTCTTGAGGTTTGATTAGTCACAGTGTCTCGAGAGGTTGATTAGTCAAAGTGTCTCGGAGGTTTGATTAATCACAGTGTCTAGAGGTTTGATTAATAACAGTGTTTGGAGGTTTGACTAGTCAGTGTCTCGAGAGGTTGATTAGTCAAAGTGTCTCGGGAGGTTTGATTAATCACAGTGTCTAGAGGTTTGATTAATAACAGTGTTTGGAGGTTTGATTAGTCACAGTGTCTCGAGAGGTTGATTAGTCAAAGTGTCTCGGAAGGTTTGATTAATCACAGTGTCTAGAGGTTTTATTAGTCACAGTGTCTGAAGGATTGATTAGTCAGTGTTTGAGAGGTTTGATTAATCACAGTGTCTAGAGGTAAGATTAGTCACAGCGTCTAGAGGTTTGATTAATCACAGTGTCCAGAGATTTGATTAATCACAGTATAGAGGTTTGATTAATCACAGTGTCTGAAAGTTTGATTAGTCACAGTGTCTAGAGGTTAGATTAGTCACAGCGTCTAGAGGTTTGATTAATCACAGTGTCTGGAGGTTTGATTAGTCACAGTGTCTCAAGAGGTTTGATTAATCAGTGTTCAGAGAGGTTAAATTAGTTACAGTGTCTAGAGATTTGATTAATCACAGTGTCTAGAGATTTGATTAATTTCAGTGTCTAGAGGTTTGATTAATCACAGTGTCTGGAGGTTTGATTAGTCACAGTGTCTAGAGGTTAGATTAGTCACAGCGTCTAGAGGTTTGATTAATCACAGTGTCTGGAGGTTTGATTAGTCACAGTGTCTCAAGAGGTTTGATTAAACAGTGTTCAGAGAGGTTAAATTAGTTACAGTGTCTAGAGATTTGATTAACCACAGTGTCTAGAGATTTGATTAATTTCAGTGTCTAGAGGTTTGATTAATCACAGTGTCGAGAGGTATGATTAATCACAGTGTCCAGAGATTTGATTAATCACAGTGTCTAGAGATTTGATTAATCATAGTGTCGAGAGGTTTGATTAATCACAGTGTCGAGAGGTTTGATTAATCACTGTGTCTCATGTTTTGATTTCCACTCTGGTGGATCCTGTTGTGAGAACATTATTCAGTTTCCTTGTTAGACAGACCAGTGGTTCTGTCATCCCAGAATAAAGAGCTTTAATATAAATCATGAGATAAACAAGTTATGAGGCAGCCAGTTCTTGGATATTGGAATGAAATGGATTGTTGGGGTGGGGGAAAAGGGACCTTTAATATGCAAACTGACAAACTTTTTCACATAAGGGTTTGCCCAAGGTGGATTACTAAAATAGGTTTGCAGTAAATAATACAATGATCTCAGTTCAGTACTTTAGACCACTTTTAAAAACTTGATCTTGCAGTAGTTGTTAGCTGTAGATAGAATTTTTAAAATTTTAAAGTATTTTAATCCGAAGATGTACAGTTTTTGATTATTGACAAACATTTTACTGCCCTGTGTTAGGTTTCAGTTGGATGTGTTAAATATTTTGCAGTGTTGTAATTTGAAAAAAAATCTGTGACAAAATAAAGAAAAGTATTTATTCTTTATTGTTAAATCTTGTTGTAAACTTTGCCACTTCACTTAATGCAAATTTTTTTTTTTTTTTTTTTTTTTTTTTTTTGAAACCCTAAAATCTGATTATTATATATTATTTTAATCTAATCTTCCTTGTTTTATCACCAAACTTCTTGATAATGCCAAAAATTTGACTCACAGTCTGTCAATAAAGGCATGATTGTAAGAGGAGGTAGGTAGCCTCTAAACTGA
Source organism: Tegillarca granosa (assembly GCA_029721355.1). Classification (NCBI taxonomy): domain Eukaryota; kingdom Metazoa; phylum Mollusca; class Bivalvia; order Arcoida; family Arcidae; genus Tegillarca; species Tegillarca granosa. The sequence continues at coordinate 3,209,398 of CM056610.1, forward strand.
ATGCTCTTAACAGCCTCTTAGGGATCATGGTGCCTTTCAAAGACTTTGTTCAAATTCCAAATTAGTGTAGATCTATTTGAGAAGTATAAAGTCACTTTGCAGGTCAATTGACCCCCAGGTAATGTGCCATTCCAAATTAACTGTCTTTTTGAAGGCTGTCAATCTTTGTCTTAAATCGAGACAACCAGTTCCCAGATGTTGGAGCAAAATGAAGTACACTACAACCTAGGAAGACCAGCCTGGGGACTGAGCAAAAATGGACTTATTAGACAGGGTCACCATTTTTTGTCTTACATCAAGACAATCAGTTCTCGTATGTTGGAGCAATACAGAGTACCTAGAGAAAAATCAACCAAGCTTTAACCACCAAACCCACAAATTTTCCCACATTGGGATCTGTACGCAGTGAGAGGCATTATGATCCGTTTTAAAGTTTGCGCTTTTGGCCACTTGGCTGCATACCTTTGTTGACAAGACATAATCAGATTTATTACATATTGAGATTATTTGTATTATTGGTTCAGGTTTTAGATGATGTGTTCAGTATTAGTAATTGTAAGATACTTGTATTTTACTCCCAGTTGTTGGTTTTATATGTTGTGTTTTTATTAGCTCACCTGAGCCGAAGGCTCAAGTGAGCTTTTCTGATCAAAATTTGTCTGTCGTCGTCGTCGTCGTCGGCGTTGTCGTCGTCGGCGTCGTCGTCGTCCGCGGCGTAAACTTTTACATTTTCAACTTCTTTTCTAAAACTATGAGGTAGATTTCAATGAAACTTGGTCAGATGCATATATGGGCCAGTGCAATTCAGATTTGTTCGTGACGTTGTCATGGCTCCCAAAACTAGGTCAAGGTGACCCATGGTTCCAAAAAACTTAAAAAATCTTCTTCTCCGAAAGCGATGATGGGAGAAAAAATCTGATGTGATATTTGGCTTCTCTAGGGTCTTAAGCTTATAAATTGTTCATTTCGTGAAATTTGGTAAAAAATTAGGTTACGCGTTTTTGCGTTTAATTTTGAAAATTTCGTAAAATGGCTTCAAATTATTATAACTTGACTATATGAATAGATATTGACATGGGGTTTTTAGTTTTGACTTTTTCTTGAAATAACCTTCAAAATGGGGTCAAGGTCAAAGTTCAAGGTCATGACTTAGTTTGTAATTTGTGCAGTTTTAGGCTTTTTTCTTCCAAATTATAAGAGATATATAATATTAAAACATTGTTAAAATGTTTAGCAGGACAAAATGTAAAAAGGTACAAAGTTTCGTAACTGTATGATAATGCATGTAGGAGTTGTTGCCCCTGAAATGTTATTTTTTTGCTAAAAAAGACTAAAATTGTGCATTAGCTTGAAAACTATAAACTTTTTGTATAGGCATGTATTATAAAATATTGTAGGTATTGACATGACAAACATTTTGATATATGGCTCAAGGTCATACATTCAAAGGTCAAGGTCATAGGTGCATAAAAAGACTGAAATTGTTAATTATCTTGGAAACTATTAACTTTTTGTATTGGCATGTATATTAGATTATTGTAGGAATTGATTTACATTTGAATGTCAAGGTCATAGATGCATAAAAAGACCCAAATTGTTAATTATCTTGAAAACTATTAACTTTTTGCAAAGGTATATATACTAGAATTTTGTAGGTATTGATATGACAATCATTTTGATATGTGGCTCAAGGTCATACATTCAAAGGTCAAGGTCATAGGTGCATAAAAAGACTGAAATTGTTTATTATCTTGGAAACTATTAACTTTTTGTATGGCATGTGTATTAGAATATTGTAGGAATTGATATGGTGATTATTTTGATATAAGATTCAAGGTCTTACGTTTAAAGGTCAAGGTCATAGATGCATAAAAAGACTCAAATTGTTAATTATCTTGAAAACTATTAACTTTTTTGTAGGAATGTATATAAGAATATTTTATTTATTTTTGCAAATGATTTTGGATATATCCTCAGGTTGGCCATGTCCTCAGGTGAGCGTTAAGGCCCATGGGCCTCTTGTTATAAATTAAAATACATTTTGTATATGTATATTTATTTAGAATTTTTTCGGGAAAGAGTTTCCATTTTGTTCCTTCCATTAAAATTTATATTATGCTAATTGGATTGTAAACCAAGTTGTAAACCAAATAGTAACACTTTGAAAGAAAAATATTATTTTATTTTATTTAATTTTATTTATTTTTTTTTTTTTTTTTGTGGGAAGGAGGGGTTATCACTTTGTTTGGATGGATAGATTACAAAAGGGAAACTCTTTCCCAATTTTGTTGGTTTGTTTTTTGTAGATGCACAAGGTTTTGTGAAATATTTGTTTTTATTCAAATTCCATTTTTTAAAAAAATGAAAAAATAAAAAAATGGGGGAAAAAAAAAAAAAAAAAAAAAAAAAAAAAAACCAGCAAGCAAAAAACCATTCATTGAGTAGATATATTTTTTAAAATTAATTTATTATCTTATTGTATATATAATTGTAGATATTTATTTAAAATGAACTTATTGTCATATTTTTTTCTCATTGATGTATTATCAAACCACACAAAGTTCAGGAGAGGTTGAGACCCTGTTGGGATCCAGTAGTAAAAGTTATTTTGATTGGATAGAAAAGTTACAAAAAGACGAGTCTTGGGTCAGAGTTTTTCAGAACTATATGTTTAGTTACAAAAAGACAAGGCTTGGGTCAGTGATTTGTCCTTTGATATAAAAATTTATATACCCAAGTTTAATGCTATTTTCTACTTCCACTGACAAGTTGTGTAGGTAAGCTTCACAGTTCTTCTTAAAGCATTTCTTTATTATTGAATATACATGTAATTTGAAAAACTTTTGCACTTTCTACTTTCTTCAGCTTTCACTTACTGTGTTGATAAGTTTTGCTGTTTTTCTAAAAGCATTTGAGAAAGTATGCAAGTTTCATCATTCCTTCAAAAGCCTTTTATTTGTGATTTAATATAATTTGTAAATTTATGCTATCTGCAGTTTTCACTTACTAAGTGTGTTGGTAAGCTTCCCTGTTTTTCTAAAAGCATTTGAGAGATTGCGAGTTTCACCAATCCTTCAAAAGCATTTTATTTATTATCAGTTATAATTTTGGGGAGATTCACTGTTTTTTCTGACAGTTATTTGTGATAAAAAAACAATGTCAGCTTTAAAGAATGATGACATTTATGTAAAGGATTTTTATTTTTATTTTTATTTTTTTTCTATTTTTATTTATTTATTAATTATTATTATTATTTATTTATTTTATTTTTGGTTCATTTAAAACAAACCTTCAGTTATGTTACTATTGCACTATTAATTTTTTTTTATAAATATTTAGTAACATGAAACATGTTCTGTTATTTATAACCAATTTTTTACCAGCCAATGTTTGAAGCTTTAATATATTACATGTATTCATATTTATCTCCTCTAACACCATTTATATCATCATTTTCTTCACCAGAGAAAATTTTCTTGCAAGATAGAAAAATTCATACAAGGAGCAACAAAAGATACCTTCCTCTTGCGCTAGTTTGTGCATGATAGCCTACACATTAATTTTCTGCAAAAATTTATTGTTAGCTTAGCATCTGACATGTTTCTAAAATGTTGAAATTGATTTTTTAAATGAACTGATTCATTTTAAGGTGCAAGAAATATAATTAATTGCCAGATGATTTTAAAAATACTTTTTATTGTCTTACACACATTAGTTCATCATGCAGATGTATAGAATTTATTATGTCTTTTGGTGCCAGATAAGGAAATCTCAGTCTTTGTTTTCAATAAATGTAGTTAGTCCAGAACGAGGCCATTCTCATTCTGAACCAAACATATTAGAATTTAGGTTGAGATTTTCCTGTCTTGCACCAAAAGACATAATAAATTCTATACATCTGCATGATGAACTAAAGTGTGTAAGACAATTAAAAGTATTTTGAAAAACGCCTTACTTTTCGAAAAAGTTCGTAATTCTAAATACAGTCAAACTTCGATTATTCGAACTTCTATTATTTGTATACCTTAGGTTATTTGAAGTTCTCCGTAGGTCCCGACCTCCCTGCACTACAACTTCTTATTAAAAAACTTCACTTATTCGAACTTTGTAATTCGAAAACCCACAATTATTCAAACCTAATAAGAGTCCTGTGTTAGACTTTTAAGTGGAATTATACCCCCAAAAATTCGAAGTTTACATTTTTATTCATTTCTAAAATGAAACCACTCTCACCTGTACAATTTAATGCAAACGAATATGGTTTCACCTTTACCCATTTATATTACCAATGTTTGAAGTTCCAAATTAACTTATTCGATCATTTGAACCCCCCGATTATTCCAACCTAAAATGAAGACCCTTCAACTTCGAATAATCAAAGTTATGACTATACATGTATATATTTACTGAAAAAAGTTTTATTGAACTATTGATTAAATATGAGCCATTTATTAAACATATTTGTGTAGTATTTAGTCTCCATTTTTGTCATACAGCTTTTCTTCAACAATTGAGTCATCCACTGTCTTTGTCTTTTATGTAAGTTCTAGTCATTTAGTATTTTTACCACATTCAAACATTCATAGAACGTTCATGTCTACACAAGCCAAATGCTCCAAGAACGGGCTTAAAAATAACCGAATAGTCTAGAACCTTGGCTTTACATCAAGGCAAATGATCTTGAAACTTGGCATTATCAAGCCAAATGACCTAGAATCTTGGCTTTAGATCAAGCCAAATGATCTAGAAACTTGGCTTAAGATCAAGCAAAATGATCTAGAACCTTGGCTTAAGATTAAGCCAAGTGATCTAGAACCTTGGCTTAAAACAAGCCAGATGACCTAGAAACTTGGCTCAAGATCAAGCCAAATGACCTAGAACCTTGGCTCAAGCCAAATGACCTAGAATTTTGGCTTAAGATCAAGCCAAATGATCTAGAAACTTGGCTTAAGATCAAGCCAAATGGTCTAGAAAATTTGCTTCAATATTAAGCTCTGGAACCTTGGCTTTAAATCAGAGTTAATCTTGTCTCTTTGGTTTAAATTTTAATCCAAGCATTTACTGGATAGAGAAATCTTTTTAACGGGGTTAGTGTAAATCAAAAACTAAATACACTTCCGTGAGTTTACATTGCAGCATTTATTTGATCCTTCTATATATATATTCATAAAAGCTCTGCAATAACAAAAAGTATAAAAACACATAAATTCATGGTTCACAATTATTTAGAATAAATCAATAAAAACAACATTGTTTTTCATTCACTCAGGTAACAACGCCATAACCATTCAAGTGTCTATAGCAGTCTGTCAAACAATAGAATAAGCGCACCAAAATGAAAGTGAGGCTAAAGAGAATTTCAGGTTAAAGTAAAATGAAATGTGTAAAGTAAAAATGCAATATGATGTACGTGTATATGTACAACTGAAACACAAATAATTTGAAAACATAAACCATAAAATATTGACCCTGTCACATTTTTATGATTCATAGTCCACTACTGGATACCCTTGAGCACCTGATATTAAATGGCCCGAGAAAGAAAACAGCCATAAGGCCCCTTGATTTTTTAATCTGATTCTATGCTGATCCCCTCATTCCAAATACCCATGCTTTCCATTATCTTTCCTTTTATTTGTCCTTAATTCTTGCCAAACTGCATTAAAACCAAAGTTCATTTAATATAAACTGGTGATAAAATACCTATATAATATAAAAGAACTGATGGATGCTCTTAATAGGGTGTATAAGGCTATGATGATGGGCATCCATTGGTGGCCCTGATCATGTATATACCCATGACATGAGTCATATTTGAATGGTTATTTTGCATTTAGGAAGAGGCTTCCATTAACTGATATTTTCCCATCTTTATTTGTGACCAGTAATTTTACAGAGTGTATTTCTTCATTTGCCATTTGACTGATAAAGTGTTCAACAGACTTCAACTTCTATAAAAATTGTTGTTCACAAAGAACGCATTGAGAACTTCTTTACTATATAAATAACAAAAGTAGATCTAGTCCTCTGATCTGATTGGTCAAAAATAAAAGTGAAAAAAACCATTCAATGGAATAGCCTCTCGGATAATAACTAGTTGAATATGCTACTGTTATATTTCAGGGGTCTCATTAAACATTCCCAGGACAATATTCTTTTTTCACAATTTAGGCATGGGACATGTAGAAACCCATGTAAAGATCAGATGGACTTGCCTCGTAAGGTTAAATTTAGGGCCCTGATCATGTACATTCTTCTTAAATTACTTTGAGAATCAGTTGAAACTGTGACAAGATTTTACTCCAAAGGTTAAGATGGGGCCCTTATAATGTATATGCAGTGACAACATTAACCATTGAGGTTTCAATGAGGCCCTAATAATGTACATGGTGACAAATTAACCATCGAGGTTTCAATTAGGCCCTGATAATGTACATGCAGTGACAAAATTAACCATTATGGTTTCTATGAGGTACTGTTTTTTATTCTTATTTTGATTCACATTGAATTCTATCTATCTATATATATATTGATGCATGTATGATGATTGTGGTAATGTAATTATGTACTACTTAATTTAATTCTTATAATGTATTATAAAAGAAGGAAATAATATTTCACAAAACCAAAATCTGATTTTGTTGTTTATTGAAATGAATTTGTAGATTGCAGTTTTTATACTGAGAGTACCATCTCCCCCCCCCCCCTTTTTATATTAAAAAGTTACTGAGATTTTTGTAGCAATAAGGTCACTAATTAGCAATGTTTTTGTTTAGATCTAACTCACAGATTTAGTATGCTGCAGACAAGAATCTCTCTCCTCCAGTCAGGTTCTTGGTGGCCGAGTGGTCTAAAGTGCGCGCTTACAGATCACAATGCCTGGGTTTGAATACTACTTGGGACAGATCTTAGTGTGAGGAAGTTTGTCAGTTCACTTGCTGAAGGCTGGTTGTTTCCTCTGGGCACTCTGGTTTCCTCCACCATTCCAGAACTGGCTGCCTTAAAATAAGTGAAAGAATCTTGACTCAGCATAAAACACTATTAATCCACTCACCTCCAGTCCATTATCCTGGCATGTGTGAACGAGTCAAGCAATATCCTCCTCATGCTGAGCTCCAGACGAGGATGCAATATCTCACATTTTAAAGTCTTCTGGATGACTGATCAGGGGTTTGAACCCATTATCTATAGCACTTGAGGCAGACACTGTACCACTGAAGCCATTAATTAATTTAGATTTAGATTCATCCCCTGTAAATACTTCCATCAGATTGTGAATGACCTATAACTGTTACTGCTATAAAATAGCCTGTGCTAGTGAACTGTAACTTACCGCTAATCAATAGCCAGTGCTAGTGTACTCCTAAAACTATTGCTGCTAATCAAAAGCCAGTGCTAGTGTACTCCTATAACTGTTCCTGCTTATCAATAGCCAGTGCTAGTGAACTCCAATTATTGTTACTGCTAATCAACAGCCAGTGCTACTGTACTCCTATATTGTAACTGCAAATCAACAGCCAGTGCTAGTGTTCTATAACTGTTACTGCTAATCAATAGCCAGTGCTAGTGTTCTTCTATAACTGTTACTGCTAATCAATAGCCAGTGCTAGTGTACTCCTATAACTGTTACTGCTAATCAACAGCCAGTGCTAGTGTACTCCTATACTGTTACTGCAAATCAACAGCCAGTGCTAGTGTACTCCTATAACTGTTACTGCTAATCAATAGCCAGTGCTAGTGTACTCCTATAACTGCAACTGCTAATTAAAAGCCAGTGCTAGTGTACTCCTATACTGTTACTGCTAATCAACAGCCAGTGCTAGTGTACTCCCATAACTGTTACTGCTAATCAATAGCCAGTGTTATGTACTCCTATACTGTTATTGTAATCAATAGCCAGTGCTAGTGTACTCCTATAACTGTTACTGCTAATCAATAGCCAGTGTTAGTGTACTCCAATTATTGTTACTGCTGATCAATAGCCAGTGCCAGTGTACTCCTATAACTGTTACTGCCAAATCAATAGCCTGTGCCAGTGTACTCCTATAACTGTTACTGCTAATAAATAGCCAATGCTAGTGTACTCCTATACTGTTACTGCTAATCAACAGCCAGTGCTAGTGTACTCCTATAACTGTTACTGCTAATCAATAGCCAGTTGTAGTGTACTCCAGACCTATACTGTTATCGTAATCAATTGCCAGTGCTAGTGTACTATAACTGTTACTGCTAATCAATAGCCTGTGTTAGTGTACTCCAATTATTGTTTCTGCTTATCAACAGCCAGTGCTAGTTTACTTCTATACTGTTACTGCAAATCAACAGTCAGTGTTGGTGTACTCCTATAACTGTTACTGCTAAGTAATAGCCAGTGCTAGTGTACTCCTATACTGTTACTGCTAATCAATAGCCAGTGCTAGTGTTCTCCTATAACTGTTCCTGCTTATCAATAGCCAGTGCTAGTGTACTCCTATACTGTTACTGCTAATCAACAGCCAGTGCTAGTGTACTCCTATACTGTTACTGCAAATCAACAGCCAGTGCTAGTGTACTCCTATACTGTAACTGCAAATCAACAGCCAGTGCTAGTGTACTCCTATAACTGTTACTGCTTATTAATAGTCAGTACTAGTGTACTCCTATACTGTTACTGCTAATCAATAGCCAGTGTTAGTGTACTCCAATTATTGTTACTGCTGATCAATAGCCAGTGCCAGTGTACTCCTATAACTGTTACTGCTAATCAACAGCTAGTGCTACTGTACTCCCATAACTGTTACTGCTAATCAATAGCCAGTGTTATGTACTCCTATACTGTTATTGTAATCAATAGCCAGTGCTAGTGTACTCCTATAACTGTTACTGCTAATCAATAGCCAGTGCTAGTGTACTCCTAAAACTGTTACTGCTAATCAATAGCCAGTGCAAGTGTACTCCTATAACTGTTACTGCTTATTAATAGTCAGTACTAGTGTACTCCTATACTGTTACTGCTAATCAATAGCCAGTGCTAGTGTACTCCTATAACTGTTACTGCTAATCAATAGCAGGATCACAATACAGATTATCTCCCTTTTCTATAGAAAATGCTATTGGTAACTTCAATTGGCAAAAAAACCCAAATTCCACTGGATTGAAATTCAATTTGGTAGATTTTTTATGGTGAATAAAAACACAATTCCTAAAAACAATCACATAAAAATATTTTTTGTTGCAATTACTTTGAAGTTTGACCCTATTTTTTCACAGATTGACTAGACTATGTTTAACAACCCAGTCAAGAATATTTCACTTATATCGAAAGGTCACCAGCTATAGGCAAAAGTACAGAAATTTTTCTTGTGAATTGTGCTGATGGCATTATACAGCAGAATTCTTTATCATGCCACGGGACTTCATTTATTTTAAGTTCCCATCCCAAAGAACCATGACTTTAACTTGGTAATGCCGAGTGCTTGGCGAAAGAACAGCTACTACCCACTTTCAAGTCTTTGGTCAGACCCAGTCAAGGTTCTAACCCACGACGTCCCGGAATGAGCACTCTACTAACTGTGCTACAGCAGTGGTGCCACTAAAGATAAAGAGTTTAACTGTTATAAATACCAAATGTCTAAACTGAAAAAAGGAAATTCAAATTTTAAGCCTGGATTATAACAGTTCACTAAGAGTGGATAAAGGAGTGGAGTAATGGTATTTACGCCGCAGTCAAGATTCTTTCACTTATTTCGAGGCGGTCAGTTCTGGGATGGTGAAGGAAACTGGAGTGCCTGGAGAAAACCATCGACCTTTGGCAAGCGAACTGACAAACGTTTTTACACTGGGTTCTGTCCCGAGTGGGATTTGAACCAAGGTGGTAAGAGGCACTGTGATTCATAAGTGTGTTCTTTAGACACCAAAGTCCCTGAAAATTCACTAAGAGTATTTATGAAGGTAAAGGAAATCTCTAAATGTTCAGCCACAAGGTTGAGATTTCTCTGTCTTTAATGGATATACTCATAACAGATAATCTTTCTTTTTTTATGCCAAAGTTTGCCTTCAAATACAATTTTAAGGCCATATATTGCCAAATATAACTTTATCAATTTACTTTTTTTTAAAAAAAAATGACCTTCCGGAATATTGTAACTAAATTTAAATTTTTACAGCAAGCATAAGACAAGAAACAAAAAAAAATTCAGTCTAAAATCCGAACATTTCCATTTTTCCATGTTCTAAACTGAACAAGGTCATGTGATTCTCTCTAAATTATCATGTGACTAAAGGTCATCTGATCATGTGGGAATTTTGAATGCACATGCCAACAAACCATTTTCGCACACAGGAACTTAAGGAAGTAAAGATTCTTAGAGCAAATTTCAAAAGGGATTTTAAGATAGAAATAATAACTACTAAGACTTTAATTTTCTTCACATCCAAAATAACAATAATTTATAGAAATGTATTTATTTATTCATTCAATTTAATGTTATATATTTCATTCATTTTTTTATAAACTTCAACTTCAATGACATCATCTTTTAATCCATGAAAGAATACAATTCCTTTTTGAAGTATAACTTCTGTTTTTTGATTATCTAAATAGGCAACCTGAAAATATATATAATTATAAATAGATACACAAGTAATACTTAAACATGAAAACAAGGAGCTAAATCAGTTACTTAATTTCATTTTTGGAATTTTCAAATGACCCAGCTGACAGGCATCAACCTGTAATCTTTATCCCTTCATTCAGGCCATTAAAAATGACAAGTCTTTAAATCAGGATAAACACTGAAATCATAGGTTGGGAGGCTCTGAAATCGGGATAGGCACCCAAATGATAGGCTAGGAGAGGCTTTAAAAGTGGGATAAGCACCCAAATGATAGACTTGGGGAGGTTTTGAAATTGGGAAAAGCAGTGGATAAATGGGCTTGGAGAGGCTCTGAAATCAGGGAAAAGCAGCTGACTAATGGGCTTGGAGAGGCTCTGAAATCAGGGAAAAGAAGCTGACTAATGGGCTTGGGGAGGCTCTGATATCAGGGAAAAGCAGCAGACTAATGGGCTTAGGGAGGCTCTGATATCAGGGAAAAGCAGCAGACTAATGGGCTTGGAGAGGCTCTGATATCAGGGGAAAAGCAGCTGACTAATGGGCTTGGAGGAGCTCTGAAATCAGGGAAAAGCAGCTGACTAATGGGCTTAGGGAAGCTCTGAAATCAGGGAAAATCAGCAGACTAATGGGCTTGGAGAGGCTTTGAAATCAGGGAAAGCAGCAGACTAATGGGCTTAGGGAGGCTCTGAAATTTATAAGCACCAGATGATGAAACAAAATGATGAGCCTTTGGGATCTCAAAATGGAATAAGAACCAAACAAAAGAGCTTTTTGGAGTACCCAAATATTGGATTATTACCAGACTGATGAGCCTGGGGATGTTCTAAAGTCATGATAACCACCAGATTGAAAGGCTTAAGAAGGCTCTGAAATCAAAAACAGCAGCAGCCAATAGGTTGAGGGAGGCTCTGATATCAGGGAAAAGCAGCAGACTAATGGGCTTGGAAAGGCTCTGAAATCAGGGAAAAGTAGCAGACTAATGGGCTTGGAGAGGCTCTGAAATCAGGGAAAAGTAGCAGACTATTGGGCTTGGGGAGGCTGTGAAATCAGAAAAAGCAGCAGACAAATGGGCTTAGGGAGGCTCTGATATCAGGGAAAAGCAGCTGACTAATGGGCTTAGGGAGGCTCTGATATCAGGGAAAAGCAGCAGACTAATGGGCTTGGAGAGGCTCTGAAATCAGGGAAAAGCAGCTGACTAATGGGCTTAGGGAGGCTCTGAAATCAAGGAAAATCAGCAGACTAATGGGCTTGGAGAGGCTTTGAAATCAGGGAAAAGCAGCTGACTAATGGGCTTGGAGAGGCTCTGAAATCAGGGAAAATCAGCAGACTAATGGGCTTGGGGAGGCTCTGAAATCAGGGAAAAGTAGCAGACTAATGGGCTTGGGGAGGCTCTGAAATCAGGGAAAATCAGCAGACTAATGGGCTTGGAGAGGCTCTGAAATCAGGGAAAATCAGCAGACTAATGGGCTTGGGGAGGCTCTGAAATCAATAAGCACCAGATGATGAATCTTACGGATGCTCTAAAATTTTACCCGAATGATAAACTTGAAGAGGATATGGGGATAAGCACCAGAATGATAAGCCTGAAGAGAATATGGGGATTAGCATCAGAATGATAAGCTTAAAGAGGCAATAACTGAAGGATCAAATAAACCTGACACAACTGTCATAACTAATGCATAGCCTTTATCAGAAAACCTATCCCTAAGATTCTCAACCACTCCTGTGACAAACTGCTCACACACAGATACAGCCTCCTGCCTCTGCTTAGCACTATCCCTGATAGTGTGCCCTGCAAACTCAAATGTACAAAGTCCAGAATCATCAACATTTACTACTTGTGCTCTAATACAAATGTTGCAAAACATACGATGCTTCTCGGAGTCGTACGTTAGATACTATCACTGTATGGAATTACAAGTGGTGGTGTTTGGTCCTGCACGCTCTTATTTTATTCAGAAACATTGGAGGCGATCAAAAGAGATTTTTATTTAAATTGTGACGACAAATTAATAAACAAAATTGTTTAATTAAAAGATAAATACAGTTTTATTTAACAGTTTAAGTCCCCAAGGCTTGTTTTGTCGGACTGATAAAAACGTAAACAAACACACTCAGTACGCTATGTAGTCAAATCACTGTCACACTCTTAAATGTTTGATTAACCGGATCATCTTTTTGAAGTCTTCTCATTACCAATAAATCGTCTCCTTGTTGTTTTGATAATCTAATTATCAGTTTTATTATCAGTATTTAGCGATTGTTGAGTTAGATTACCTTCACATACACCCATGCTCAGTCAACCAGATCGATAAAATTGACCTGGATTTCAAGGTTTTCAAGATGGCGGACTCAGTCAAAAAAAAAACTCAGTGCTACGATAAAATGTCATTAGATTTATTTATATAAAATTTAAGCGTCGCAAAATGATTTTTTTTTGTTGCAGATGTAAAAAAAGTATCCCAAATTTCGATTTTTGCGATCGACAGCGCGAGTCCTGAGATTGATAAGCTTAAGGAGGATATAGGAATTAGCACCAGAATGATAAGTTTAAAGAGGATATGGGGATTAGCATCAGAATGATTAGCTTAAAGAGGATATGGGGATTAGCATCAGAATGATAAGCTTGAAGAGAATATGGGGATTAGCACCAGAATGATAAGCCTGAAGAGAATATGGGGATTGGCATCAGAATGATAAGCCTGAAGAGGATATGGGGATTAGCATCAGAATGATAAGCTTAAAGAGGATATGGGGATTAGCACCAGAATGATAAGCTTAAAGAGAATATGGGGATTGGCATCAGAATGATAACCCTGAAGAGAATATGGGGATTGGCATCAGAATGATAACCCTGAAGAGAATATGGGGATTGGCATCAGAATGATAAGCTTGAAGAGAATATGGGGATTAGCATCAGAATGATAAGCTTGATGAGAATATGGGGATTGGCATCAGAATGATAAGCTTGAAGAGAATATGGGGATTAGCACCAGAATGACATGCCTGAAGAGAATATGGGGATTAGCATCAGAATGATTAGCTTAAAGAGGATATGGGGATTAGCATCAGAATGATAAGCTTGAAGAGAATATGGGGATTAGCACCAGAATGATAAGCCTGAAGAGAATATGGGGATTGGCATCAGAATGATAAGCCTGAAGAGAATATGGGGATTAGCACCAGAATGATAACCCTGAAGAGAATATGGGGATTAGCATCAGAATGATAAGCTTAAACAGGATATAGGGATTAGCATCAGAATGATAAGCTTAAAGAGGATATAGGGATTAGCATCAGAATGATAAACTTAAAGGCTTAAAAGGGACTGAATTAGATTTACTTTGAAACCAACACATATGCTTATACTAGCTGTAGTTTTCTTTGAAATGTCTAGAAAATTGAACTGAGTGATAGTGTCAAGAATCAAGGTTGGCAGTTCTTAAATAGTTGAGGAAGCTGGAGTACCCAGGAAAAACCAATCAAATAAACTGACAAATTTCTTACACTAGAATTAGCCCAACTGGGATTTGAACCTAGATGGAAAGAGGCATTGTGATATGTAAGTGCATGCTTTGAACCACTCAGTAACCAAGGACCCATTTAGAAAATTGAGGCTAATCTTAAATGCTTTATTGCTAAAACATGGCAATATAAGTGTACCTGTTTTCTGATGTAATTCACCATTAAAGCTATTTTTTCTGGGTCTGCATTTTCATCCATGTTATATAGTATCCTCCATATTGATCCAGCTAACTCTTTATCATCACCAAGTAAACCCTGAAATAAACTTGAGCTATCAATGAAAATGATTTATAAACCCCAGCCACAAAAAAAATAAGCTTGATATCCAAAGTTAAAAAAAACTGAAAAGGGCAAAAGCTCTAGCAACAGACATTGAGTTGTTAAAAACCTTGCTGGAGTTTAGCATTTAGATAATACAACAGTAATATCTTCAAAATTTTAGTAGCAAAAGTGACAAATTTAAAACTGTAGAAACAGACACAAGGTTTATTTTCAGGGATGGAAAGATAACCGGATTCTATTCAACACTCATCATTTTATTTATAGAGTACAACAACAAATGCAATTTACAGGAGAAATACCTTCAACATGATTTAGGATTTTATTCTACAGATACACTACCTACTACATGTATAATCAGGTTTTAACTAACTAATCAATCGATCTGTAAGTCTGTTAGTTGTCAGTTCATTCAATTGACCAATAAATCAGTCAGCTTGACAGCCAGTCAAGTAAGTCAATTAGTTTTTTTTCATTTTAAACATCAATCAATCAAACAATCATTCAATTCATTCATCTATCCATCCATCCACCCACCCATCCATCGATCGATCCATCCATCCATCCATCCATCCATTAATCAATCAATCAATCAAAGTGTAAATATTTACCTCATCGTATTCTAAAACTGCATTATGAATGTGACCATAAAAATGTTTCAATGCTTTTTTCTTAAGTAATGGAGAAGATATACTCTGAAAAATAAAAAGATGCCCAAAAGGGCCTGTACTTCTCAACTGGCAGATGAAGTGGCGAAAGGGGCCTATACTGATCAACTGGCAGATGAAGTGGCCAAAAAAGGCCTGTACTGATCAACTGGCAGATGAAGTGGCCAAAAGGGCCTGTACTTCTCAACTGGCATATAAAGTGGCGAAAGGGGCCTATACTGATCAACTGGCAGATAAAGTGACCAAAAAGTCATGTACTTATCAACTGGCAGATGAAGTGGCCAAAAGGGCCTGTACTTCTCAACTGGCATATAAAGTGGCGAAAGGGGCCTATACTGATCAACTGGCAGATAAAGTGACCAAAAAGTCATGTACTTATCAACTGGCAGATGAAGTGGCCAAAAGGGCCTGTACTTCTCAACTGGCATATAAAGTGGCGAAAGGGGCCTATACTGATCAACTGGCAGATAAGGTGACCAAAAAGTCCTGTACTTATCAACTGGCAGATGAAGTGGCCAAAAGGGCCTGTACTTCTCAACTGGCATATAAAGTGCCCAAAAAGGGCCTGTACTTCTCAACTGGCAGATGAAGTGGCGAAAGGGGCCTATACTGATCCACTGGCAGATGGAGTGGCCAAAGGGGCCTGTACTGATCAACTGGCAGATGAAGTGGCCAAAGGGGCCTATACTGATCAACTGGCAGATGAAGTGGTGAAAGGGGCCTATACTGATCCACTGGCAGATGGAGTGGCCAAAGGGGCCTATACTGATCAACTGGCAGATGAAGTGGCCAAAGAGGCCTATACTGATCAACTGGCAGACAAAGTGACCAAAAAGTCCTGTACTTATCAACTGGCATATAAAGTGGCCAAAGGGGCCTGTACTGATCAACTGGCAGATGAAGTGGCGAAAGGGGCCTATACTGATCCACTGGCAGATGGAGTGGCCAAAGGGGCCTATACTGATCAACTGGCAGATGAAGTGGCCAAAGAGGCCTATACTGATCAACTGGCAGATGAAGTGGTGAAAGGGGCCTATACTGATCCACTGGCAGATGGAGTGGCCACAGGGGCCTATACTGATCAACTGGCAGATGAAGTGGCCAAAGAGGCCTATACTGATCAACTGGCAGACAAAGTGACCAAAAAGTCCTGTACTTATCAACTGGCATATAAAGTGGCCAAAGGGGCCTGTACTGATCAACTGGCAGATGAAGTGGCGAAAGGGGCCTATACTGATCCACTGGCAGATGAAGTGGCGAAAGGGGCCTATACTGATCCACTGGCAGATGGAGTGGCCAAAGGGGCCTATACTGATCAACTGGCAGATGAAGTGGCCAAAGAGGCCTATACTGATCAACTGGCAGACAAAGTGACCAAAAAGTCCTGTACTTATCAACTGGCATATAAAGTGGCCAAAGGGGCCTGTACTGATCAACTGGCAGATGAAGTGACCAAAAAGGGCCTGTACTTATCAACTGGCAGATGAAGTGGCCAAAAGGGCCTGTACTTCTCAACTGGCATATAAAGTGGCGAAAGGGGCCTATACTGATCAACTGGCAGATAAAGTGACCAAAAAGTCATGTACTTATCAACTGGCAGATGAAGTGGCCAAAAGGGCCTGTACTTCTCAACTGGCATATAAAGTGGTGAAAGGGGCCTATACTGATCAACTGGCAGATAAAGTGACCAAAAAGTCATGTACTTATCAACTGGCAGATGAAGTGGCCAAAAGGGCCTGTACTTATCAACTGGCATATAAAGTGGCGAAAGGGGCCTATACTGATCAACTGGCAGATAAAGTGACCAAAAAGTCCTGTACTTATCAACTGGCAGATGAAGTGGCCAAAAGGGCCTGTACTTATCAACTGGCAAATGAAGTGGCCAAAGGGGCCTATACTGATCAACTGGCAGATGAAGTGCCCAAAAAGGGCCTGTACTGATCAACTGGCAGATGAAGTGCCCAAAAAGGGCCTGTACTGATCAACTGGCATATAAAGTGGCCAAAGAGGCCTATACTGATCAACTGGCAGATGAAGTGACCAAAAAGGCCTGTACTTATCAAATGGCAGATGAAGTGCCCAAAAAGGGCCTGTACTGATCAACTGGCATATAAAGTGGCCAAAGGGGCCTGTACTTATCAACTGGCAGATGGAGTGGCCAAAAGGGCCTGTACTTATCAACTGGCAGATAAAGTGGCCAAAAGGGCCTGTACTTATCAACTGGCAGATGAAGTGGCCAAAAGGGCCTGTACTTATCAACTGGCAGATGAAGTGGCCAAAAGGGTCTGTACTGATCAACTGGCAGATGAAGTGCCCAAAAGGGCCTGTACTGATCCACTGGTAGATGAAGTGCCCAAAAAGGGCCCATACTGATCAACTGGCAGATGAAGTGACCAAAAAGGCCTGTATTTATCAACTGGCAGATGAAGTGGCCAAAAGGGCCTGTACTTATCAACTGGCATATAAAGTGGCCATAGGGGCCTATACCGATCAACTGGCAGATGAAGTGGCCAAAAAGGCCTGTACTGATCCACTGGTAGATGAAGTGCCCAAAAAGGGCCCATACTGATCAACTGGCAGTTGAAATGCATTGCTAGAAATGAAAAATGGTTTTTAACATCAGTTGTGTAAGTTTTAAAATTCCTGTAAAAATTGCGGAAATAGCCACAATGGCTTTCGACTAAGGTAATAAACTTACATGTATGTAATGTTCATTTGTCTCCGTCTTTTTTCTATTTATAGTAATGGCAGCCATCTTGGATTCAGGATCTGCCTGGAAAGTCTTTCTTTAAAGAATATGCTATATTTAGCATGCTAATTTGTATATTTCCCATATAACAAACATTGAGAAAACTTAAAACGGAAAAACCATTACATGTATATATATAACATGTCCAAAGTTTTTCTTTAAACATACCAAATTTAAACCAAATTGATCAACAAATAAATATGTAATTGTCATTTTCTGTTGTTGTTGTATTTTTCTATTTATAGTAACAATGGCCATTTTGGATTTAGGATCTGGCTAGATATTACAAAACTTTAATCTAGTACTCAATCTAGAAACCTTCACCAAATCTGGTTTCATTGGTCAAGTGGTTTAAGAACAGAAAACTGAAGTATAAACAAGCACAGACCCACAGACACTTCACCATGCCATAACCTGCTAAATATAAATGATTTGATTTGACTGTGCAATGCAATTTCATGCCCCAGTCAGTGAAGATTCTTACAACCAGGGAGGTATTCTGGTGAAGGGTTATTGAAGCTTATATAACACTTTTCATGTATATGTAATTGAAAATATACCCAATGTGAAATTTATGACAAAGTCAGCCAAAAATGCAGCACAAGTTCACCGATAAATATCTATCAGTTCTACATCTGTATTCCTGAAACTGCTTAACACAATTCCTGAAGTCCTTGAATCTACTGTAAAAATGGGGGCCTCAGTGACGGAGTGGTCTGAAGCATGTACTTACAAATCACAGTGTCTCTCATGAGGCAGTATCGACCATTTGCCAATTCTTGGAGGGGGGATGGGGGGGGGGGGGGGTGGGGTTTAGAGTTTACCCTTTGACGACTGCCGATTGACCTTACCGGCGTTTGAAGAGCCCTGATCCTACTGTGAGAAAGTCTAGTTAATTTGCTTGACAAAGGTCGGTGGTTTTCTACTGGTACTCTGGTTTCTTCCACTTCCCCAAAACTGACTCCCTTTACATAAGGGAAAGAATCTTGATTTGGGTGTTAAACCCCATAATTCACTTCACTCACAGACTACTTAACAAATATTTCATGGGGTTGTGGGCTATATCGCAGTTTATGGACCGGGCAGGCACCCCGAAAATATTATATGGACCGAAGTGAAGCTGAGGTCTATATTGTATTTTCGGGGTGCCTGCCCGGTCCATAAACTGCGATACAGCCCGCAACCCCAGGAAATATTTGTTATATAATACCGAATGGATACCATCTCAAAATAGGCATCAACATTTTTTTTTTTTGGAATTAATTAATTCCTTTAAGATGATGATTGTTTACGTATTACAGTTGCCGTTCATGACTAACTTTGTATTAGCGTTAATCCACTAGTTAAATTATTCGGGTTAAGATGCTGTTTTAGTTTAGTCTAATATTACGTCATCAAGGACAATCGTGTGACGTAAGCAAACATAATACTGCCTGGAGCCTCCGGTCTATATTGCAAAATATTGCCCGGAGTAAATTCAATGCATTTATTAGAAAACAAATTTATGAGGTATAATATTAGTAATTAAATCTTAAACTTCTGAAGAAAGTGTATCTGTGACATGACATGATGACATACGATGTCTGTAGCTTGCATCATGAAGTATCTAAGCAACCAATAGAAATATACATATGAGGTATTTCAGACTTTTTCATCTTGCCTACTGGTAGTCTCATGTTGATTTTTTGATTAAAATGGGTCAAATCTTGGAGGTTGTTAAAACATAAGCCAAAATTATTGTACAAGTGCAGTAGTGAATAGTGGAGGAATCTGAAGTGTTCAGAACCATGAAACTTTAAGTATGAAAGCTTTTAAACATTGCAAGTTACAGATCCCAAACAATCTTAACCATAAAACACCCTCCCTCTTACAGTGACACCCCCTCCCCTTACAATTCTACTATAATAGGCACCTTTCTAAAATATTTGTAACCCCTTATTAATATAGGACCTCTACAATGACCCCCTTTTTAATTACCCTATTATATAAAACCTCATACAATTAATTCCCTTGTAAAAACCCCTTCTCAATTGATCCTCTCCTTCAAAAGTAGCTAACTGTGGTACCTCCTAAAAGCTATTTTACAGCTTGTATGTGCAAAAAAAAAATTAAACCAGAATTTTTTAATATGTCTAAATTAAAAACACAAAAACTTTTTATTTAATTCTGCCAAATTGTTTCGATATAATTATCATTTTTATTTTCATTTACACCATTTAACCTAGGTAAAAATCGATTGGAGAATTGGATATACTTACAAGAACTCGTTTTTCTACATCCATCCAAAGTGAGTTTAATAACTGATAAAGGACTGCATCACCTTCCTCATTTTCTGGTAATAATCTAACCATACATAACCTATTGACAAAAAAAAAAAAAAAAAAAATTCAAATTCCTGAAAGTCCAGCTTAATCATCCTGTGACTGTAACAAAATCAAGGTACTGACAGTACTGAATGCCAGACCTTATTATCTTGTGGCTGAAAAAATCAAAGTATAAAAAAAGCTATATGTTAAATCTTTTCACCTTTTGCTTGAAAAAAAAAATCAAAATAACTGATGCCATACTAAAAGTGAGTAGTTTACTGGTACAAAAGCAATCTGGTCTATTTTCATTAACCTGCAAATTAAGGGAAATTGGTGATCTATAAAAAGGTGATTTTCAATAGAGCAAAATCATTAAGAATTATATAAAATCAATTTACAATTTAGATCAGTTTACTAATTTTAATATTTGAAAAAATGTAATAAAACTTTCTAAAATCTGTGAATGAATTATCTTGTAACTGATGTCCTTGTTGTTATTATGATGTATGTCTGCATAAGGCATATGTCACAATGAGGGGGTGTTGAATTTCTGGAAATTGACCAAGAAATCAAGAAATATTGTGGGTAAACCATGGTACATAGCACAGTATTTGTTAGAATAACAATCTTGGTAAACTGGTATAAAATTTCTGATGATACCCAACACTATGCTAGACTTATCACATTGTGACAGAAAGTATTCAAAGTCCTGAAAGTATTGAAAGTCTGGCTTTTTCACCTTTTAAAAGAAGAATCAAAGTACTGAACTTGTGAAGAAATAAAAACAAGGTATTCAAAATGTCAGCCTTAAATGAATTGAACCAAACAAAACCTCCAAATCATCTTTGAAGAAGGCTCATTGGTAAAAAGTTGGTTTCTTTAATATCAGAAAAGATATATGCCCCAGAAACAGAGCTTTATTAAAAAAATTGTAAATGCAGTTATGAACTTGACCTTTGAACCATTGTTTTAAACTATATATAACAATGATCATAATATCAATACCAACAATATCATAATATTTATAATAATATGCCTATAAAAACAAGAGGCCCATGGGCCTTAATGCTCACCTGAGTATATGTCCAAAATTGGTTGCAAAGTGCAACAGACAATATATAAAGTAAAATTTCTTAAGTTAAGAACTTTTTGTGTGATTTTTCACTTAAAAGTTTTGAAGATAATAAGCAATTTAAGTTCTCTTATGCAACTAAGACCTTTAACTCTGAATGTATGACCTTGAACCATATATCAAAATCATCAACATATCAATACCTACAATATTCTAATATACATGTATAAGCCTACACAAAAACTTAATAGTTTTCAAGATAATTAACAATTTAAGTCTTCTTTTGCAACTGTGACCTTGACCTTTAAACTTATAACCTTAAACTTTATATCAAAATAATTGTTGTATCAATACCTATAATATTGTAATATACAAGCCTATACAAAAAGTTAATGGTTTTCAAGATAAAAAACAATTTATACCATATTATGCAGCTATGACAGTGACCAGGTTTCATTACATTTGGCCCTGTGGTTTTGGAAAAGAAGATTAAAATGTTAGAAGTTTATGCACAACAGATGACACACGACGGATGATCAACGAAGATAGATTGCAATAGCTCACCTGAGCTTTTAGCACACACACACACACACACACACACACACACACACACACACACACACACACACACAGAGTATTTCTTACCATATATGAAGTTCTGTTATCAGAAACCAAGAATTAAGTGTATCAGGTAAATCTAGTTCTGAAATAAAAAAAAATCGAATAAAACAAAAAAAAAATTGTTTTTGATAGAGAATGATACAACAACATCTCATAGATTTGAAATCTTATCACTACAGGTTTGACTTTGGATAATTGTAAGTCAGAAAGGTTTCATCTTTGTTGAAGGTCTTTTCAGAATATTTTATCATCAAGATAATAGTCTCAATGATTAGCATTGCATTTGTACAACATTTAAGTTTACCATTTGTGTACAACTTTTTCAGACAAGTGGTGGTCAAATGTTAGTGGAGATAATACAGTCTAGACTGCCATAGCGACCCCCTGCTTTCAGCGACTTTCTGTCTTAAACGACTGTAATTTGACCCGCCCAACACATTTTACTATGTATTTTGGCTGTATTAAGCGACTTCCTGTCTGATCCGACATGCGACTATGTTTTTTCGGTACCAATGAGGACATTTACTTGTATTAATGACTTTGAGATGTTCCCCGCAAAGGGCAAGTAACTCGTACAATAAAGACTGGTGTCCATACCATGCGCAAATACGTTCATTAAACTACTACAATTTTAACAGGGAACCTGTCACTGCCATCCTAATTAACAAATATGGCGGAAAAAAAGAAGAGAATTGTTTTAACATTAGAAGAAAAAGTGGCTGCTATCAAGCGTTTAGACCAAGGCACGCCCGCATATAGACTTGCCCAAGAGTTGTTGTAATTGGAAAATCTAGGAATCCGAGGTGCTTTAAAAACATTAACGTTAAATCCTTGCCTGTGTTTTATTATTCAAATGCTAAAGCTTGGATGAATAGTTCCATCTATGAAGATTTTCTTAAAAAACTGAATCACCAAATGAGATCTCAAAACAGAAACATTTTACTATTTGTGGACAATGCCCCATCACATCCAGAATGTCATTTAAGTAATGTTAAAGTGAAGTTTTTTACTGCCAACACCACATCTTGTACACAGCCAATGGACCAGGGAATTATTCAGGCGACAAAGCTTAAATTCAGAAAACGCCAGGTGAGTACCACTAATGTTTGTTATGACGCACAGAGAGAGTTAAATGAAATTAAAATATTTTTCATTTTAGCTTTTATTTTATACCTATACCTATGTGTGTTGTTCTTATCACACTTCTTGAGTTTTATAATCAGTCACTGCCACATGACCAGCAAGTTTTGGTAAATGTGAATTTCTTTAGCTACATCATTCTCTACATGCAACACTGTGTGGAAGTTGTTAAAACAAATCAACATTCGTGATACAATTTACTGGATTAAAAATTCGTGGTCAGATGTAGAAGAGAGCACAATTGTAAAATGTTTTGAAAAAGCTGGATTTGTTAATTCAATATCAAGTGTAGATAGTGATAGTGTTATTTCAACACCAAGTGTTAATTCAACACCCATAGATAATATTCATAGTGTCATTGATGATGATAATGATGATGATGATGATGATGATGATGATGATGATGATGAAAATGTGCCTTTAGCTGCACTTAAACTATCATTGGATCTTTTTGGCTGTTCTTTCAGAGATTTATGTGACATTGATGCCAGTTTACACACATGCGACACACAAACTATAGATTGGGAAAAACCAGCTGATGAACTTATAAATTCACTATGTACTGATAAAGATGATCATGATAGTGATGATGATGAACAGGAGGATAATGATGAAAATACTGTATGTAATGT
Source organism: Tegillarca granosa (assembly GCA_029721355.1). NCBI lineage: Eukaryota > Metazoa > Mollusca > Bivalvia > Arcoida > Arcidae > Tegillarca > Tegillarca granosa. The sequence goes on from CM056610.1 coordinate 3,232,982, forward strand.
TAATCCAACAATGAGTGAAGCAAATGACATGATTTTGAAACTTAAAGATTTCGTAGCTGACCTAGGCCAATCTGACAAGATGGATCTTCTGTTTCAGCTTGAAGATAAGTTTAATGTGCTTGCAACAGGACAAAACAAACAGTCAAAAATTACAGAGTTTTTTATCAGTAAAAGATCAAAGTAAACCCCTGCATATTTTCATGGAAGATTTTAGCTGAACATTTTATAATTTATATATTTCTTTTGTAGGTGCAATATGTAAATAGCTGGTCATTTTAGCTGCATTTTTATGAATATTTCATATATTTCTTTTGTAGTTGCAATATGTAAATACTGGTCATATTAAAAAGAAACAAAAACAAATGCATTTTATTTTAATTTTTTTTATAAATAAATATATAAAATAAATATATATATACATGTGCATTTGTATTATTATTAAATCCTATCATACTGTGTAATACAATACAAAGGTATAATATGACCCGGCACTCAAAACTTGAAACTGTATTAAGAGACCCCCTGTCTTATGTGACCTTTTGGTACTGGTCCCCAGGATGGTCACATAAGACAGTTTTCACTGTATATGAACCACAGTGGAATCCAATGTACCAACAGTAAGCTGACAAAGGTCATAATCAAGAATCTGTTCTGAGTGTAAATCTATCATTGACAGTATAGAGTACTGTTATTTATAACATAACGCTTAAACCCTGTAAACCACAAAAGCTCTGTCTAAAGACCACTCAACAACAAAGGTCTTTCCTTCATTTAAAAGACAACTCAACAACAAAACTCTATAGGCCCCAAGGTGCACAAACCATGTTGCAAGTTCATATTCTTTTTGTTAGATAAGTCCAAGGCCCATTATTTTGCCAAAAATAATTGAACAGGCATAAAGCTCAAACTTGACCTGTAACTCATTATGGTAGACTTGCATAATAAATTCCAATATCTGCAGGCATTTTGAAAAATGAAAGTCCTGAAATTTTATAATTCAAAAAAAAAAAAAAGTAAGTCCAAAGCCCAAAATTTTGTTGAAAATCAGTGAACCGGCACCAAACTCAAACTTGATCTGTAACCCATGATGGAAGGCTTGCTCAAAATATTGCAAGCATTTAGAAAGTTTGGTCCTGCCGCATGCCTGTCAACCTACTCACAAAACTAGTAACAGAGAACAACTTTGTTGCATCTCAGCTCAAAAAGTCCTTTCCTCCAGTTATCAGACAACTCAACAACAATGCCTTCACTCCAGTTATCAGACAACTCAACAATAAAGATCTTCCCTCCAGTTATAAGACACTCAACAATAAAGGTCTTCCCTCCAGTTATCAGACAACTCAAAAATAAAGGCCTTCCCTCCAGTTGTCAGAAAACTCAACAACAAAGACCTTCCCACCAGTTATCAGACAACTCAACAACAACAGACCTTCTCTCCAGTTATCAGACAACTCAACATAAAGACCTTTACTCCAGTTATCAGACAACTCAACAATAAGATCTTCCCTCCAGTGTCAGAAAACTCAACAACAAAGACCTTCCCACCAGTTATCAGACAACTCAACAATAAAGTCCTTCCTTCCAGTTATCAGACAATTTAACAATAAAGGCCTTCCCTCCAGTTATCAGACAACTCAACAACAAATGCCTATCCTCCAGTAATCAGACAACTCAACAATAAAGTCCTCCCCTCGAGTTATCAGACAACTCAACAATAAAGGCCTTCCCTCCAGATATCAGACAACTCAACAATAAAGGCCTTCCCTCCAGTTATCAGACAACTCGACAATAAAGTCCATCCCTCCAGTTATCAGACAACTCAACAATAAAGTCCTCCTCTCCAGTTATCAGACAACTCAACAATAAATACCTTCCCTCCAGTTATCAGACAACTCAACAACAATGCCTTCCCTCCAGTTATCAGACAACTCAAGAACAAAGGTTTTCCCTCCAGTTATAAGACAACTCAACAATAAAGGTCTTCCCTCCAGTTATCAGACAACTCAACAATAAAGTCCTCCCCTCCAGTTATAGGACGACTCAACAACAATGCCTTCCCTCCAGTTATCACACAACTCAACAATAAAGATCTCCCCTCCAGTTATCAGAAAACTCAACAAGAAAGACCTTCCCTCCAGTTATACGACAACTCAAGAACAAAGGTTTTCCCTCCAGTTATCAGACAACTCAACAATAAAGGCCTTCCCTCCAGTTATCAGACAACTCAACAATAAAGGCCTTCCCTCCAGTTATCAAACAACTCAACAACAAAGGTCTTCCCTCCAGTTATCAGACAACTCAACAATAAAGGCCTTCCCTCCAGATATCAGACAACTCAACAATAAAGGCCTTCCCTCCAGTTATCAGACAACTCGACAATAAAGTCCACCCCTCCAGTTATAAGACAACTCAACAACAATGCCTTCCCTCCAGTTATAAGACAACTCAACAATAAAGGCCTTCCCTCCAGTTATCAGACAACTCAACAATAAAGGCCTTCCCTCCAGTTATAAGACAACTCAAGAACAAAGGTCTTCCCTCCAGTTATCAGACAACTCAACAATAAAGTCCTCCCCTCCAGTTATAAGACAGCTCAACAACAATGCCTTCACTCCAGTTATCAGACAACTCAACAATAAAGATCTCCCCTCCAGTTATCAGAAAACTCAACAAGAAAGACCTTCCCTCCAGTTATATGACAACTCAAGAACAAAGGTCTTCCCTCCAATTATCAGACAACTCAGCAATTAAGGCCTTCCCTCCAGTTATCAGACAACTCAACAATAAAGGCCTTCCCTCCAGTTATCAAACAACTCAACAACAAAGGTCTTCCCTCCAGTTATCAGACAACTCAACAATAAAGGCCTTCCCTCCAGATATCAGACAACTCAACAATAAAGGCCTTCCCTCCAGTTATCAGACAACTCTACAATAAAGTCAACCCCTCCAGTTATAAGACAACTCAACAACAATGCCTATCCTGCAGTTATAAGACAACTCAACAATAAAGACCTTCCCTCCAGTTATAAGACAACTCAACAACAATGCCTATCCTCCAGTTATAAGAGAACTCAACAATAAAGGCCTTCCCTCCAGTTATCAGACAACTCAACAATAAAGACCTTCCCTCCAGTTATCAGACAACTCAACAATAAATGCCTTCCCTCCAGTATCAGACAACTCAACAATAAAGTCCCTTCCCTCCAGTTATAAGACAACTCAACAACAATGCCTATCCTCCAGTTATAAGAGAACTCAACAATAAAGGCCTTCCCTCCAGTTATCAGACAACTCAGCAATAAAGGCCTTCCCTCCAGTTATCAGACAACTCAACAATAAAGGCCTTCCCTCCAGTTATAAGACAACTCAACAACAATGCCTATCCTCCAGTTATCAGACAACTCAACAATAAAGGCCTTCCCTTCAGTTATCAGACAACTCAACAATAAGGCCTTCCCTCCAGTTATCAGACAACTCAACAACAAATACCTTCCTTCCAGTTATCAGACAACTCAACAACAAAGACCTTCTCTCCAGTTATCAGACAACTCAACAATTAAGACCTTTACTCCAGTTATCAGACAACTCAACAATAAAGATCTTCCCTCTAGTTGTCAGAAAACTCAACAACAAAGACCTTCCCACCAGTTATCAGACAACTCAACAATAAAGTCCTTCCTTCCAGTTATCAGACAATTTAACAATAAAGGCCTTCCCTCCAGTTATCAGACAACTCAACAACAAATGCCTATCCTCCAGTTATCAGACAATTCAACAATAAAGTCCTCCCCTCGAGTTATCAGACAACTCAACAATAAAGGTCTTCCCTTCAGTTATCAGACAACTCAACAATAAAGGCCTTCCCTTCAGTTATCAGACAACTCAACAATAAAGGTCTTCCCTTCAGTTATCAGACAACTCAACAATAAAGGTCTTCCCTTCAGTTATCAGACAACTCAACAATAAAGGTCTTCCCTCCAGTTATCAGACAACTCAACAATAAAGGCCTTCCCTTCAGTTATCAGACAACTCAACAATAAAGGTCTTCCCTCCAGTTATCAGACAACTCAACAATAAAGTCCTCCCCTCCAGTTATAGGACGACTCAACAACAATGCCTTCCCTCCAGTTATCACAACAACTCAACAATAAAGATCTCCCCTCCAGTTATCAGAAAACTCAACAAGAAAGACCTTCCCTCCAGTTATACGACAACTCAAGAACAAAGGTTTTCCCTCCAGTTATCAGACAACTCAACAATAAAGGCCTTCCGTCCAGTTATCAGACAACTCAACAATAAAGGCCTTCCCTCCAGTTATCAAACAACTCAACAGCAAAGGTCTTCCCTCCAGTTATCAGACAACTCAACAATAAAGGCCTTCCCTCCAGATATCAGACAACTCAACAATAAATGCCTTCCCTCCAGTTATCAGACAACTCAACAATAAAGTCCTTCCCTCCAGTTATAAGACAACTCAACAACAATGCCTATCCTCCAGTTATAAGAGAACTCAACAATAAAGGCCTTCCCTCCAGTTATCAGACAACTCAGCAATAAAGGCCTTCCCTCCAGTTATCAGACAACTCAACAATAAAGGCCTTCCCTCCAGTTATAAGACAACTCAACAACAATGCCTATCCTCCAGTTATCAGACAACTCAACAATAAAGGCCTTCCCTTCAGTTATCAGACAACTCAACAATAAAGGCCTTCCCTCCAGTTATCAGACAACTCAACAACAAATACCTTCCTTCCAGTTATCAGACAACTCAACAACAAAGACCTTCTCTCCAGTTATCAGACAACTCAACAATTAAGACCTTTACTCCAGTTATCAGACAACCTCAACAATAAAGATCTTCCCTCTAGTTGTCAGAAAACTCAACAACAAAGACCTTCCCACCAGTTATCAGACAACTCAACAATAAAGTCCTTCCTTCCAGTTATCAGACAATTTAACAATAAAGGCCTTCCCTCCAGTTATCAGACAACTCAACAACAAATGCCTATCCTCCAGTTATCAGACAATTCAACAATAAAGTCCTCCCCTCGAGTTATCAGACAACTCAACAATAAAGGTCTTCCCTTCAGTTATCAGACAACTCAACAATAAAGGCCTTCCCTTCAGTTATCAGACAACTCAACAATAAAGATCTTCCCTTCAGTTATCAGACAACTCAACAATAAAGGTCTTCCCTTCAGTTATCAGACAACTCAACAATAAAGGTCTTCCCTCCAGTTATCAGACAACTCAACAATAAAGGCCTTCCCTTCAGTTATCAGACAACTCAACAATAAAGGTCTTCCCTCCAGTTATCAGACAACTCAACAATAAAGTCCTCCCCTCCAGTTATAGGACGACTCAACAACAATGCCTTCCCTCCAGTTATCACACAACTCAACAATAAGATCTCCCCTCCAGTTATCAGAAAACTCAACAAGAAAGACCTTCCCTCCAGTTATACGACAACTCAAGAACAAAGGTTTTCCCTCCAGTTATCAGACAACTCAACAATAAAGGCCTTCCCTCCAGTTATCAGACAACTCAACAATAAAGGCCTTCCCTCCAGTTATCAAACAACTCAACAGCAAAGGTCTTCCCTCCAGTTATCAGACAACTCAACAATAAAGGCCTTCCCTCCAGATATCAGACAACTCAACAATAAAGGCCTTCCCTCCAGTTATCAGACAACTCGACAATAAAGTCCACCCCTCCAGTTATAAGACAACTCAACAACAATGCCTTCCCTCCAGTTATAAGACAACTCAACAATAAAGGCCTTCCCTCCAGTTATCAGACAACTCAACAATAAAGGCCTTCCCTCCAGTTATAAGACAACTCAAGAACAAAGGTCTTCCCTCCAGTTATCAGACAACTCAACAATAAAGTCCTCCCCTCCAGTTATAAGACAGCTCAACAACAATGCCTTCACTCCAGTTATCAGACAACTCAACAATAAAGATCTCCCCTCCAGTTATCAGAAAACTCAACAAGAAAGACCTTCCCTCCAGTTATATGACAACTCAAGAACAAAGGTCTTCCCTCCAATTATCAGACAACTCAGCAATTAAGGCCTTCCCTCCAGTTATCAGACAACTCAACAATAAAGGCCTTCCCTCCAGTTATCAAACAACTCAACAACAAAGGTCTTCCCTCCAGTTATCAGACAACTCAACAATAAAGGCCTTCCCTCCAGATATCAGACAACTCAACAATAAAGGCCTTCCCTCCAGTTATCAGACAACTCTACAATAAAGTCCACCCCTCCAGTTATAAGACAACTCAACAACAATGCCTATCCTGCAGTTATAAGACAACTCAACAATAAAGACCTTCCCTCCAGTTATCAGACAACTCAACAATAAATGCCTTCCCTCCAGTTATCAGACAACTCAACAATAAAGTCCTTCCCTCCAGTTATAAGACAACTCAACAACAATGCCTATCCTCCAGTTATAAGAGAACTCAACAATAAAGGCCTTCCCTCCAGTTATCAGACAACTCAGCAATAAAGGCCTTCCCTCCAGTTATCAGACAACTCAACAATAAAGGCCTTCCCTCCAGTTATAAGACAACTCAACAACAATGCCTATCCTCCAGTTATCAGACAACTCAACAATAAAGGCCTTCCCTTCAGTTATCAGACAACTCAACAATAAAGGCCTTCCCTTCAGTTATCAGACAACTCAACAATAAAGGTCTTCCCTTCAGTTATCAGACAACTCAACAATAAAGGCCTTCCCTTCAGTTATCAGACAACTCAACAATAAAGGTCTTCCCTTCAGTTATCAGACAACTCAACAATAAAGGTCTTCCCTTCAGTTATCAGACAACTCAACAATAAAGGTCTTCCCTCCAGTTATCAGACAACTCAACAATAAAGGCCTTCCCTTCAGTTATCAGACAACTCAACAATAAAGGTCTTCCCTCCAGTTATCAGACAACTCAACAACAAAGGCCTTCCATCCAGTTATCAGACAACTCAACAATAAAGGTCTTCCCTCCAGTTTTATAAACTTTACTGTATCGTTCTTACCTTGAATCATTTCTATTGCATTCACTGATTCAGTACAACATGCATACATGGTAATTCCTGATGAAAATAAAACCTGTAAAAAAAGGCAAAAATTAATGTGCTTCACAAGTGTCCTATTTGATATGCCCTCATATATTAAATAAAGTTTCAACCAGGAGAAACAAGTTCTGTACACAGTATTTGCAATAATTTTGCAAATTTTTCAAGAAATTAAACCATATTTATGTTACTGGTTCCCTATCTACATATCAATTAAATTCTAAACCATTAAAAGATTAAATCACCATCCACCATAAACAATTCTGATTTTTCAGACAACTGATTCAGTGGTTAAAATTGCAGACTCATGAATTAATATTATCATTGGTTTGAACCCAAGCTGGGTCAAAAATGGCATGTCATTCTTTTTTGGGTTTTTTGGGTTTTGTTTTTTTTTTGTTTTTGTTTTTTTTTTTTGTTTTTTGTTTTTTTTTGTTTTTGTTTTTTTTTTTTTATACAGTCAAACCTGTCTATAGTGGTCAGCTGTCGGACCAGGCCAAAGTGGCCACTATAGACAGGTGACCACTATGGACAGGTTTGCAATATTTTGGCAAATTATCTCTCCTTGCATAAAGATTGACTGATTGATTTAAAAACAAGTGTGTGTTTTTGTTTTCTATAAATTTGAAAATTTAAGAGGTAGAAAATAAATTGCAAATTGCATTTAAAAAAAAAATTAATTATAAGTGAAAAAATTGAGAAAAATGAGAGAGAGAGAGAAGAGAGAGAGAGAGAGAGAGAGAGAGAGAGAGAGAGAGAGAGAGAGAGAGAGAGAGAGAGATTTTATTCTATATATTTTATTCTATATATATCACTGCCAAATTAAAATAAAAACTTCAATTTGATCGACTCATAAATTGCCGAATTTCGGATATTATTAACACATGTTTATTTTCTTATCTAATGACCTCTACCCTGTTTTTCAAAGTTAATGCTTTTCTCTTCGGTGCTGACATGATGAAAGTAATAAAATCTACCATCGTTAGTCTTATTTTAAAAGACTTTACTACTCCAATGTGACTCCCACGTGTCATGGATAATTACCAACAAATTAACTAGCGGTAATGTTTAATGTGGAGAATTTGACTTATACTCCTTTGTCGGTACCGTTGACAAGCCGTCCACCATTGTTTTGATTAAATTAATCAACGGATTACACCTGTCACCGAGAAGCCATGCCTTGGCTTAGATATATCGCATGTAAACAATTCTTCATGACAGGAAGTGAAATAACACGTTTCCAAGGGAAATAACTCGACTTCCGATTTTATGTTGTTGGCCGTTAGACAGAAATTGAGTTTAGACGGGACAGAAAATAGTGGCTGTTAACCACATTAGACAGGTGGCCGCTATGGAAAGGTGTTTTATATAATAAAATGACACGGGACCGGCGAAAACTGGCCGCTATACGGAGGTAACCGTTATGGACAGGTGACCGGTTAACACAGGTTAGACTTGTAATTGTGACAAAAACCACATGACTTGACAGGATTGATGGAGTAATAGCCTGCGTAAGACACAGAGATCATTCAAAAACAAAATTCACTCATTTGTATTTGACATATCAATAAAATAATTATAAAAACTAAGAACTGTGTAATCTTACCCCACAACGAGTGTGAGATGACTCAGTTTTCTTGTTCAATAATATAACATACTACATACATCTTTTGAATATCTGTAGGTAGGTCCCATCAATGCAGTTTTTATCTTTTTCACAGCTATTGACACCATACTGCTTGTACATGGAGATTTGGAAAAGTTTCTTTTTGCCTGTTGAAAAAAGTAAGATACATGTATTTATCATATCTATATACTTCAAATTGAAAAATCAATGTATAATATATTTTTGCAATCTCATTTTTGTCTGCAGATCAAGGTCAGTCAGCTAAGCAGGTCACTCTGACCTTAAATATGGGTCGCAAATGGTATCAGGTCAACCAACTTAGCAAATTTGGTAATCCTATATGTTACGTTTCTAGCTTCTAGTGCCTTCTGCACATCACAAGAAGTTTAAAGATTTTACTTCTTTTGGTCACTGCAACCTTAAATATAGGTCAAGGTCAACCAGCTTTCTGATCTTGACAAGACTCTTACCTTAAAATATATATCCTTTGCCAATGGGTTACAAGGGTTAGAATAATCCTGGTAATTAGCAGTGTTTGCCTTACCATGCAACTATAAATATTAAATCCTTACCTATTATAAATATTAGGAACAAATAATTAGGCCAATTCAATTTAAATAATAGATTCTCATCCAGGTTGGACAAGCTTCAGGGTGGGTGGAAGGGTTTTATTATTTATTTTTTTATTTTATACAAAACTAGCACTCTCTCATGGTTGACATCCACATCGGCAATAGGACCTTTTTGTCTATACATTGTATCACCGCTTATTAAATTATTGTACACCTCCACTAACTGTTGAGTGTCTGCTATATTTTCCCTGTACCATGCTCGTAATTCTTTCGTACCACTGGCGAGATGCAAAATAAAGAAAACCATGCTCTATCCATATCATGTACGAAGCTACTTTCGTTTTCAACCATGCACTTGCGGTTTTAAGGGAGTGCTTAAAACCCTTTTCTGAAACACCACGGACTCAACATAACACCGGAACAGACTTTGAATACACCCGGCATTGGAAATGAAAATAAAATGACTCGGGGCGGCACATTTTCCATGGGGCGGGCCAGGATGAGACTACCAATAAAGTTGAATTGGCCTTAGCAAAATTCAAAATTTAGGAACCAACTGATAACAAACAAGTAAGCCTCAGAAACGATGTTTGTTCTAAGTACAAGTTTCAATACACCAGTTTTCATTTTTTCAGACGCGTATCACTTTATTTCTGTATGATCTAAACAACAAAACAGACAACTGAAAAAATGTGTCTATTATCAACAGTTTGAAATACTAAATAAATTTTTATATAAAAATTCACTTTTTTCTTTTATTAAAAAAAAAAAAAAAAAAAAAAAAAAAAATTATTTTTTGTCTGTCTCATAATGAAAATGACAAGTATTTTGGAGCAAAAACACTAGCCAAAATCATTTTTAGAGCCAGACATGTCTTGCCTAGTTAGTTTTTGATTGAGTGGAAAATATATTTTTAAGATTCAGACTTACTGTAATATTAATTATTGGTGTTAAACAGTGTTAGTTTAAGAGATTTGGACTTTAACATAAACTTTCACATTTTGACACACTGTCACCGCCGTCGACAAAACCAGAAAAGTAACATTTAAGTCTCACCTTATGGTGATGCCAGGTTTGACAAAAATTAACAATTGGTGAATTGCAGAGCAACCTCTGAATAAATAGTTAACAGACCACAGACAATGGTTGACAGAAGGACAAGGACATATGAATAGCTTACCTTTATTAATGACTTATGTAACTGTGTAAATGTAAGGATGTATGGAAGCCTTGCAGTGAAAAAAAAATTAACTCAGAACATTGGTTGATTGAATGGGGTTTTACATCCTAGTCAAAAATATTTCACTTGCATCGAGATATCACCAGCTATAGGTGAAGTGGCAGTAATTTTGACCTTTGAAGTGCACTAAAGGCAAAGTGTAGGGGGGGTTCTTTAGGGCACTGTGACACAGGACATCTGTATTAAAGATCTCCACTAAGGGATCCAGTGACATTCATTTTTAAATGCCAAGTGCTTGGCAAAAGAAAAAATTACAGTATTACCCAGATATATTGAAGTTGAGGGGACTTGGGAAACTAGTTCAATATATCCGAAATTCAATATATCAAGGTACACACAAAAGGCCATTTCAAAAATAAATTTTCATTTATTAACTCAAAGTACAAAAATTTATCAAAACTGATTGGTACAAACACTTTTAATCAAATAATGACTTAAAAAAGTCGGTCATTTTTTAACTGTTTTTCTTTTTTCTACCAATTTTGGAAATGAATTCCTCTAAAATATTTAAAGTATTAAAGAGTTTTTGAAATTCTGACATTTGTGAACCACTTATATAAACATTCCTCAATTTCATTATAATTTCCAGATCTAAAACGTTCACGTTTTCGTGAAAACTCTCCCGATTGAGCTTGTAATATTACATCCTTTTGTGTATAAATCATTGTTAAAATGACTTAAAGGTTTTATCCCGAAATATTTTTCGATATCTGCCTTTGATTTCACTTTTTTGTCGATTTCGTTTATAAGTTTATATTTTGTAATTAACGACAAAGTTTTTCTCTTCTGTGGCGTGGATGCCATGTTGTTATTTCAGATTAAATTAAACAACTAACAAAACCATGTGATATTTTTATTTACCTTGAAAAGTACTCACTATGTACGATACTTATCTTTAATTATGAGTTCAAATCAGTTACTGCGACCCCGTATTTGGCCTCAACAGATTGACGGTAACCCGCATGATTTCGGCTAAATTAATCAAACTTCCGTTCAAAATACCACATCAATATATCCGGGTAAAAGTCATAGAATTTGCTCTTGTGGGGACCAAAAAAAGTGTTCAATATAGCCAGGAGTTCAATATAAGCGAGTTCAATATAAGCGGGATTTTTTTGGTCATAAAAAGAAGGTGTTTTGCAGGGGATTTTTTGTCATTTCAAAATATGCGGGAGTTCAATATATGCGAGTTCAATATATCCGGGATATACTGTATTTTCAAGTCTTGGTCAAATTTGACTCGAGTACAAACCCCAGCCTCCCACATATGAAGCAAGCACTCTACCAACTGAGCTTTCATGAAAGGTGAGTAATTAAAAACATAACCAACCTGTATTACAGAGCAAGTATATGGTGACCTTTGCATCGTTGTTGAACCTGACATTATTTTGGCAGTGCAGCTACTCAGATTCTCTCTAAAACAAGACACATTACTCTGTAAAAAAATAATATAAACAATTTATACTCTAGCATGTCCTGTAAAAAGAAGAAAGGGTCATGGTAGTGGTGCTTTATGCCTCAGTCAGTTTCACATGTTTTTTTTTTTTTTTTTTTTTGTTTTGTTTTGTTTCATTGATTTATTGTTATTACACTACCGAGTCATATACAAGGCAACAACACTACTATTTACAATTATAATAATACGCATTCCTTGTATTAAGACCAATAGTTACACACTGCATAGTAGTTATTAATTACACTGAGTGTGGAAATAAACATTACATTGATGTTACGAAAGATGCAACAAGGTCGAAAATTGGGGGGGGGGAGCACAGAGGTTATACAACAGCTTAAAAAATATGTGTGCAGGCCCGAATAAACATACTATTGCAAAATTTACCTTTTCCCTAAAAAGGAATTTTGTGTTTGTAACAATGCGAATAGAACACAAACGTCGGAATAGCTGTTTCGTCTGTGCCATGGCGAAAATGACGTGATTCTTGGTTAGGGTTGTGCAAAGTTGTGACAACTTCGGCTGCTACAGGGTCGCTTATATCATTGAAAAATTCAGTAATTCATTACTTGTTGAAAATTATCTAAATATGATAGAACTGGGAAACAATAAGTCATTAAAATTTTTATCATATACTGTACAATTGTTTTAGTTAAATTATATGTGACTGTGTTTTAAAATAACATACTGTGTCATTATTTTTCGCGACTTAAGCGACGTTTACTTTTGGACTGGGCCGAGTCTGATCGCCGATGTTTGGAAACGATATAGGTAGGTACGTATACAGAAGAAAAAGAACTTCAATTAAGTTAATTTGTCCAAAATTTGAAATAAATTCAAATAAATAAGAGATTTGTTATTTCGTTTGCTAACGAAAACCAATCTAAACCTTTGATACAGAACTCAATATTCATTTCGTCCAATGTTTGCAGGTAGGTAAGCCGAAGAACCTGCTGTTATCGACACATTTAAGTTTGTTTGGTTGATTTGTTGCGTTGTTAACGTCACATCAACACATGTGACACACATGCAATGCCTGTGACTTGACAGGTATGATCATGATCTGCTTTATCATTTATTACTCACTGATTCATGTCTGCCATAGCAGTATTTTTCCATGGTTTTCGATGAGATATCAAAAAAGTTTGTATCATGTCACTTATCGTTATGATGTATGCATTTTGTCATAATGAACTGATACCAAAATACTTGCCATCTTAGCTGGAGTGAAAAATGCAGAGCTTTAATGGGTATTTAATATAATAAAACACAACTACACTTAATCTGAATGTTTATCGCTGAAAAATCATGCGAGTTAAAAAAATCTAACGTCACATGACCAACTTTCTCATTTTCACTCGCCAGGTAATATATCATCTAATAGCTGTACAACATAAGACCCCTAACAACATCGATCTTTCCTACATCTAAATTAAAGCTGCATTCAGTTTTTTTCAGTTTTCTGAATTTTTTTTGATTTTCTAAACATATAATCGCGATCCGTTAGATTCTTTTTCTAAAATTTCATTCCTATTAACTGTAAATAAACGGAATCCTCTAACGGGTTGGTCAATATTTAATGATGATAATTATTTGCTTGGAGCATGCGCACGGATGTATGGGAATTCCAATGAATCGAAGGTGAAACCTGACAAATTGCATTAATTATCCATTATTAATATCCAAATGTATTTGCAATGGTGTTATTTATCCCATACAAAGTCACAAATGACAAATTTAATGAATTCCGTTGTTTGATTTATTGTATTTCATTGTTTTGTAAGTTGTGTTTAAATGACCGGATTTTTTAATGATGTAACCATGATCCAAAATAAGATCTTATAGGCTTCATCTCGCTGAGAAATTACTGTTATTTCTGTATTTATTCAAGCTTTTATCGTTGAACCAAATATAACATTGTTCATTAGGAACATCATTAATTAGATCAGTACCATTTTAATCTTTTCCTAGGAAAACTTAATGCAGCTTTAATGGACTAATCTGACATTTTCTACCCTAACCCACATGATTATTACAGCGATATACTTCTGGAATGAGTGTTGTTGGCACTATTCTTGCTTAATATCACCCCATAATTTTGGTAGGTGTTAACATTGGTGAAGTTTTTGACAAATTGGAAGACACTATCTTTTTGATGTTATGATGGAATATTTCATCATGTATTATGTATATAGGTTGACAAAGGGTACAGTGAAGTGCTGCTCAAACATTTGGTTGAGTTGAAAAACATTAATTCAAGTCATTTTCTCAAAGTTTTATATGTTAACCCCCCCCCCCCCCTTTTTAGCTCAACTGGCTAAAGCCAGATGAGCTAATGGCATGATGCGCGTGTGCGTGCGTGCGTGCGTGCGTCCGTTACAGCAAAAACTCAGAAACTACTGGGCCAATTTTAGCAAAACTTTGCAGGAATGAATTTGTACAATTGGTTTCCATGGCAACCAAAAGTAGGTCACAGCGACCTAGAATGTAAAAAACCTAAAATAAGTTTCTTCTCTGAAACCATAGGTTATATTCAAAATCTGATGTGATATTTAGCTTCTAGACACCCTTAAACATGTAGGTTGTACATTTCGTGAAATTCTGTCAAAAACTAGGTTACGCGTTTTTAACGTTTTTCTGTCATACTTCGTAAAAAGTGAAAATAAGGCTTATAATGAGATATCAACTTTGAAAATCTTCTTCTCTGAAACCATGAAGCCTCAAGCTTTCATATTTGGCAGTTAATATCAGCTTGAGCCCCTTTACCAAGTTTTTACAAATGGTGGCCCTCGGTCCATTTTTGGCCCCACCCCAGGGGTCCATATATCTGCATATGCATATATGGCTTATAATGGAAAATCAACTTTGAAAATCTTCTTCTCTAAAACCATGAAGCCTTAAGCTTTCATATTTGGCAGTTAATATCAGCTTGAGCCCCTTTACCAAGTTTGTACAAATGGTGGCCCCCGGTCTATTTTTGGCCCCACCTCAGGGGTCCATATATCTGCATATGCATATATGGCTTATAATTGAAAATCAACTTTGAAAATCTTCTTCTCTAAAACCATGAAGCCTTAAGCTTTCATATTTGGCAGTTAATATCAGCTTGAGCCCCTTTACCAAATTTGTACAAATGGTGGCCCCCGGTCTATTTTTGGCCCCACCCCAGGGGTCCATATATCTGCATATGCATATATGGCTTATAATTGAAAATCAACTTTGAAAATCTTCTTCTCTGAAACCATGAAGCCTTAAGCTTTCATATTTGGCAGTTAATATCAGCTTGAGCCCCTTTACCAAGTCTGTACAAATGGTGGCCCCCGGTCTATTTTTGGCCTAACCCCAGGGGTCCATATATCTGCATATGAATATATGGCTTATAATGGAAAATCAACTTTGAAAATCTTCTTCTCTAAAACCATGAAGCCTTAAGCTTTCATATTTGGCAGTTAATATCAGCTTGAGCCCCTTTACCAAGTTTGTACAAATGGTGGCCCCCGGTCTATTTTTGGCCCCACCCCAGGGGTCCATATATCTGCATATGCATATATGGCTTATAATTGAAAATCAACTTTGAAAATCTTCTTCTCTGAAACCATGAAGCCTTAAGCTTTCATATTTGGCAGTTAATATCAGCTTGAGCCCCTTTACCAAGTTTGTACAAATGGTGGCCCTGGGTCCATGTTCGGCTCCACCCCAGAGGTCCATATATCTGCATATGCATATATGGCTTATAGTGAGATATCAACTTTGAAAATCTTCTTCTCTGAAACCATGAAGCCTTAAGCTTTCATATTTGGCAGTTAATATCAGCTTGAGCCCCTTTACCAAGTTTGTACAAATGGTGGCCCTCGGTCCATTTTTGGCCCCACCCCAGGGGTCCATATATCTGCATATGTATATATTGGAAATCAAATTTAAAAAATTTTTTCTCTGAGACTGTAAGGCATAATGCTTTTATATTTGGCATTTAACATTAGCTCAAGTCCCTTTACCAGGTTTGTACAAATGGTGGCCCCCGGTCCATTTTTGGTCCCACCAAGGGGCACATATATCTACATATACTTATATGGGAAGTCAAATTTCAAAATATTCTTCTCTGAAACTGTAAGGCCTACAGCTTTTATATTTAGCATTTAACGTCAGCTCAAGTCCTTGTACCGAGTTTATATAAATGAAGGCACAAGAACCATTTTTGTCAGTTGAGCTCCACAGGCCCTTTTGGGCCTCTTGTTTTTAACCTTGTTATTCATTAAATCAATTTGTGCCACCTCAGTTATGCCATAATCAATCCATCTGAGAACTGCACTGATCTACCTAAATAGTCAACTTTTCCATTTTCACAATGTCAAATACACCTTATTTTATTAAAAGAATTTATTATTTAAAAAAAAAAAAAAAAAAAAAAAAAACTGCCCCAAAAAGACATTTTTTAAATTTTACATACAAGAATATATTTAGTAAAGATGAGGCCTAAACGGAATTGGCTCATGCGATTAGATGAATTATTGCTTATACCTATCCCATTGAAAACTCTTGAAAATATTTGATAATTTTCTTTTTCCAGCTTAAGGTAAGTAAACAGTACCTTATTTTTTTTAACCAGTTAAAAGTTGAAACACAAATTATTTTAAGGATTTAGAGAACATTATACTGATTTTTCTTTCCGCTTTTGCTGCCAGTATTATCATTTTGCAGAAATAAGAGTTATAATTTGATATCATTTTTATATTCACAGGTACAAATTTCAATGGAGGAAGAAACGGAAAAACATTCAGAATTTGTACAAATCGATGGTGTTACAACACATGTACTAAAATGTGGCAAACTTCACAATCATCAAACAAACCATCATAGTCAATTACTTTTTCTTATTATACCAGGTATGAGTAATCAAAGTACTGAAAGTACTGGAAAGCAGTTAGCTTGTTAGTATATAAAAAGTACAGTAGAGGAAGTCTGCTAGTCTCAGGTCTAATGACCACCAGATTTTATGTATTTGACCAATAATTTAATTAATTTTGGATGTAACTGTTTACCATGAGACCTGCAAATACAACTTTTGCTAAAAGGTCAGTTTCCTGCCAAATCATACAGTAAAATCTGTGAGAAAAACAGAGTTCACTTTTCCCAGAGAGTAAAATGGGCATTTTCAGAATAAAGTGAGATGTGTTCTTGAGTTCATTTTTAGGAAAATTTTCAGGGTCTAATTCAATTCCTCAGTAATATTCAAACTGAATTTTTTTTTCAGATTAATGACATAACATTAAGAAGGTGAATTTTCAGCAATTTAGGACTTATCCCTAGAACTGTAGCGATTGAAATGCTGTTTTTATCGTCAATATAAATTCCACACTTTGGCACAAGAAACTGAATAATGTATGTAAGATTTGATGGTATATTTTTATGAAATGCTTTTAAAAATTGATTATATTTTACAGGTAATCCTGGCATACCTGAGTTTTATGAACAGTTTATGGAACAGTTATACAAAATTACTGGATGGACGATACCAGTTTGGACGCTAGGTCATGCTGGACATGTAAGCGTACCTGATGTTCCTGATAAACTGGCCGAAGGTAGAACTTTGATAAGTAAACCATCACAAAACCCCTAAAAACCCACATTTATCGGGGACTTATTGGAAAATGGACTAAAAAGCATGCATATGAATCCCAGTTATATACAGTATATACTATATATATGCTAAGTAGATGCTTATTTTAGCAAAGTCTTGGAAAATCTTTATCTCTAAAAATATTTGGCAAAAAGGAAAAAAAAATTGGTTTGAATTCCACCTAGACAATCCTTGAGTGTTCGAAAAAGTTGCTTGGCAAAGGTTGGTGGTTTTTTTCAGGTATCTGGTTTCCTCAATAGTCCAAGGACTGACCTCGTTGATGTTAAACACTACTACTCCCCTCGACTTCTTTTGCCGTGGGCTAGCTGAAACAATATTGTACGTTACTTTGCTTATTATCTTTTCCATTTCTTTCAGAAAAAGCTTCATATACCACATGCACTCTTGATGGACAAATCAAACACAAGCTTACATTTATAAACAAATTTGTACCAAAAGATGTAAAACTTATTTTTATTGGTCATTCAATTGGCTGTTACATGATACTCAAACTTTTGGATGAATTAGACTCCCATCATGTGTTGAGATGCTTCATGCTGTTTCCAACAATTGAAAGAATGGCAGAATCCCCTAAAGGAGAGATAGCCACACCAATGTTACGATATTTACGCTGGCTTGGAATTTTAGTTATACATTTTCTTTCGTATTTGTCTCCTCATGTGCAGTACAGAATGATTTTATGGTATTTCAAGAACAGAAAAGTTCCTAATTGTATATACAATGCCTGTATGTCGTTGTTTGATCCATTTTGTGTTGGTAATGTTATGTATATGGCCAATCAAGAAATGCAGGTGGTCAAAGAACTGGACGAGGATCTTGTCCACAAACACTTATCTAAGATCAGTTTTTACTACGGCCAATCTGATCATTGGTGTCCACAGGAATATTATTATGACATGAGAATGAAATTTCCACATGGTGACTTTAAATTATGTGATAAAGGACATGAACATGCTTATGTGATAGAATCTAGTGAAGAAATGGCGCATACTGTGTGGGTGTGGCTTAAACCTCATATTGACAAACTACAAAATTGAGACTACTTTTTATGATGTTTTAGAATGCTATGTTTCCATTCGCCATTGGCTACTAAATTTTGAGAATTTTTTCAAAAAGTAACCTATTTTAGCAAATTTGTGAAAAATACTTTTAAAAAAGGCTATATTTTCACAAATTTTGCAAATTTTAAATTTGTGGAAACTTAGGAATGTATAACTTAATGTTTTATTTGAGAACAAATTTGGGCAAATACAAGACTTTTGAAATTTTTAAAATTTATTTTTTTTTAATTATTATTATTTCTGCTTATCAGCAGACATCTTGTTGTTATTCCTAATCTTTATTTTTATTCTCCTTCGTTTCTTACATATTTTTTTAGAAGCATCTTCTTCTTCATTTCTGTGATCAGATTAAAATTTTGTCAACTGGTAGTGATTGACCATGGGAAGGTAGCTTTCTCACTATTTTTTGGAAAGACTTTGGAGAAATCCGGTTAAAACAACAACCTTGACTTCTTTTGTGACAGATGCGACCTAAGGGCATCTTCTCGAATGAAAGTATGTGTAATTATGGACTATTTGTCAGCTTGGTTTTAGATTCTCACACTGATAACTTTGAATAAACACATAAGACAAAATGCTTAAAACTATAGCCTGTTTCAAAAGACTTAAAATAAAGGACAGAGTGAGTGAGCTGATACATGTACATGTATATACTTGTTCGCAAGTATTACTGATTTTTAAAATTTTTTTGTTGATCTATGGGTTCAAAAAAGTCTAAAAAAATTTCCTGTATGTTTAGTTTTTGTCAGAGTAACAGTATGCAAATATAAAACTTTTAGGAATATCAAATTTTGATATATTTTTTTCCTTCCATTTGCACTGATAATCATACAGTGATAAGTATAACAGAAAATATTGAATGTCTTTAATTGATGATAGAAATTTGAAATTCCAAATATTTTAATGCTCTACTTGCGTGTATGTATGGGCTGGTGTTAGATATTTAAACACTTTATGGGCTGGTGTTATATATTTAAACACTGTATGTGTTGGTGTTATATATTTAAACACTATGAGCTGGTGTTATATATTTAAACACTGCATGTGCTGATGTTATATATTTAAACACTGTATGAGCTGGTGTTATATATTTAAACACTGTATGTGCTGGTGTTATACATTTAAACACTGTATGTGTTGGTGTTATATATTTAAACACTGTATGTGCTGGTGTTGTATATTTTAACACTGTATGAACTGGTGTAACATATTTGATACTGTATGGGCTGGTGTTTTATATGTATACAATGTATGAGCTGGTGTTATATATTTAAACACTATATAGACTGGTGTTATATGTCAAAACACTGTATGTGCTGATATTATATATTAATTAAACACTGTATGTGCTGGTGTTATATATTTAAACACTGCATGGGATGGTGTTATATATTTAAACACTGTATGAGCTGGTGTTATATATTTAAACACTGTATAGGCTGGTGTTATACATTTAAACACTGTATGTGTTGGTGATATATATATATAAACACTGTATGTGCTGGTGTTAAATATTTTGACACTGTTTGGACTGGTGTAACATATTTGATACTGTATGGGCTGGTGTTTTATATGTATACACTGTATGAGCTGGTGTTATATATTTAAACACTATATAGGCTGGTGTTATATGTCAAAACACTGTATGTGCTGGTGTTATATATTAATTAAACACTGTATGTGCTGGTGTTATATATTTAAACACTGCATGGGATGGTGTTATATATTTTAACACTGTATGAGCTGGTGTTATTTATTAAATACTGTATGGGCTGGTGTTATATATTTAAACAACATATTGGCTGGTGTTATTTGTCAAAACACTGTATTGGCTGGTGATATATGTTTAAACACTGTATGTGCTGGTGTTATATATTTAAACACTGTATGGGATGGCGTTATATATTTAAACACTGTATGGATGTGGGTTTATGTTTTGAAAGAGAGAAATTAATTAAAGTGATATTTACATTTCTTAAATAAAATTATTTTAAATTTAATAAAATCAATGTGCAATATTTAACTTTTTTTCTGGCTTATTTTCAACTGCATGCAGTACAAAACTGTAGAAGCTGAAATTATGGGAGCCTAGCGTAGCAGAATTCAATTTTATATACAGTGAAACTTTTGAAAACCGGACCCTGGAAAAACCGGAATCCTGTGAAAACCGGACGTGTATGCTTGTCCCGATTTACTCTCTTCTTTATTCTATATGATAGAAACCTTAATAAACCGGATCCTGTGAATTCTGAAAACCGGACGCATTTCATCGTCCGGATCATAAAAAACCTATATATTTTCACCTTTGTATCAATGTTTCAAATTTTGCAGTCAGTTTTTTTTTTCAATCTTTCAAATCCTTTTAAATATCTATTTAGGTTTAACATTAAAGTTTGAAATCCACCAACTATGCAAAAAAAAAAAAAAAATAAAAAATAAATAAATAAAAAACAACAACAAAAACCAAAAGCAAATAAATAAATGAATCAATTGATAAAAATAACACATAAATTATTTTATTTTAAATTAAAAAAAGGAAAATAAATTTAAAAATGAGAAAACATACAAATAAAAGGGTACCACAATAATAATGTAGGAAATGTATATTTTTTGCTAATTGTGCAAAATACCTTAAGAGTACATTTTTTGGCCATAGAAACCAAAGTAAAGTCCTCTGTAATTGTCTAATTTTTAATTACAAAAAGAAAAAAATATTAAGAACCCCTCATATTCATATTAAACAGTAACTGAATGTAGTAGAATATTTTTTGTCCATTGATCGGTAATCTTTACTTTGAATTTTAATTCACAAAAACTATTTTTGCCAAAATGTCCTCTATCATTAATCATTCATTGAGTAAAAAAACTACCATTCCTGTAAAGCCAAATACGTTCAGTAATCTTAAATATCTTCCCTAGACCTAACCTTTTGTAAGTTTTACTTGGCTGTTCAGTCAGGCATGTTAGCTTTTTTGCAGTCAGGGTATTTTGCTATACAGTCTGGCTATTTGGCTTTTCTTTCAGGCATGTTGGGTAGGCAGTCAGGGTATATTTTGCTGTACATACTAGGTTATTTGGCTTTTCTGTTAGGCATGTTGGCTATGCAGTCAGAGTATTTTACTATACGGTCTGGCTATTTGGCTTTTCTGCCAGGCATGTTGGCTATGCAGTAAGGGAATTTCGCTGTACAGTCTGGCTTTTTGGCTATTCTGTCAGGCATATTGGGTATGCAGTCAAGGTATTGTGCTATACAGTCTGGCTATTTGGCTTTTTTGTCAGGCATGTTGGGTATGTATTCAGGGTATTTTGCTATACAGTCTGGTTATTTAGCTTTTCTGTCAGTCATGTTGGGTATGTAGTCAGGGTATTTTGCTGTATAGTCTGGCAATTTGGCTATTCTGTCAGGCATGTTGGGTATGCAGTCGAGGTATTTTGCTATAAAGTGTGGCTATTTGGCTTTTCTGTCAGGCATGTTGGGTATGCAGTCTGGGTATTGTGCTATACAGTCTGGTTATTTGGCTTTTCTATCAGGCATGTTGGATATACAGTGGGGTATTGTGCTATATGGTCTGGCTATTTGGCTTTTCTGCCAGGCATGTTGGGTATGTAGTCAGGGTATTTTGCTGTACAGTCCGGCTATTTGGCTATTCAGTCAGGCAAGTTGGGTATGCAATCAGGGTATTTTGCTGTACAGTCTGGCTATTTGGCTTTTCTGTCAGGCATTTTGGCTATACAGTTGGGGTATTTTGCTATACAGTCTGGCTATGTGGCTTTTGTCAGGCATGTTGGGTATGCATTCAGGGTATTTTGCTGTACAGTCCGGCTATTTGGCTATTCAGTCAGGCAAGTTGGGTATGCAATCAGGGTATTTTGCTGTACAGTCTGGCTATTTGGCTTTTCTGTCAGGCATATTGGCTATACAGTTGGGGTATTTTGCTATACAGTCTGGCTATTTGGCTTTTGTCAGGCATGTTGGGTATGCATTCAGGGTATTTTGCTGTACAGTCTGGCTATTTGGCTATTCTATCAGGTAATTTGGGTATGCAGTCGAGGTATTGTGCCTTACAGTCTGGCTATCTAGCTTTTTTTCTCAGGCATGCTGGCTATGCAGTCGGGGTATTTTCCTATACATTCTGGCTATTTGGCTATTCTGCCAGGCATGTTGGGTATGCAGTTAGACTATTAGGTTCTTCAGTCAGACTTGTATTATAATAATTATGCGAGTGAAACGACAATAATATCATAATCTATATTCTGTGAATTAAAAAAAAAATCAAGTGACCTTTTTATTTTGATGTACTGACCTTAACCAATGCAAAACCCGTGCGACCTTCGGTAAGAAGACTGACATACATTCCCGTACTACGACTTACCCAAGTTGGATTCGAACCTAGGCAGTTTAGAGGCACCATGAACCAGAAATTCCGCTTTATGCAACTCGATAAACGACTGCTGCCTTTTACAAAACTTAGAAGTGTATGTAACGAGCCTAGTCTGCTGGTTCGGTGGAAGAGCGTCCACCTTCAGAGCAGAAGGTCGTGGGTTCGAACATTGACACAACTTTAAAATCTTAGATACTGCTTCCTTGCCAAGCTGTAAGCATTAGAAGAACAGAGTATCGACTGGTTCGCTCGCTGTTAGGATTTCAGACTCAGGGAGTGGTATGCTTGTCTGCAGCTTACTTGCTGGGTAAACTAGCGCCTTAAAAAAAGTCGTCCTGAGTGCACGCTAGTACAAAACGGATTTATTACACACTCGTACATCTCACGCATACCTGTAAATATTCTAAAATTAATCCTTATAAATTTGTTTAAACAGTATTTATTTATTTGAATAATATACACAAAATATTATAAATGGTACGAAAAGCGATTCCGGAACAAGAGTAAAACTCTTATATAAACCAGTCCCCGTGGATAACATATATTACAATACATACACAGAGTTACAAATATATAATTAATAGCTCCTTATAAATTATTTAACTAGCTTTCGTCGAGAATAGTTAAAAAATTGCTGATCCGACGTAAAATAACCAAAATCACGGACTGATCTTGAACATCCAGTGTTTGCCTGCTACTTCTTGAAGCATTTTTTTCATCCTGCAGTATATCATGATAAACTAGTATGTTGGTTTGTTGGTTGTAACAGTGTTGAACGTTTCGTATAACTGAAATCAAGTGAAGAGTAAAAATGAAACGTGATATTTAAACCAACCAATGATCAGTCGTTATTTAATGCAACACACGTTTTGCATTAAGTTTTCCAAAGAAAAAATTAAAACGGTGCTAATCTAATTAATGATGTTCCTAATGAACAATGTTACATTTGGTTCAACGATAAAAGCTCGAATAAATACAGAAATTACAGTAATTTCCCAGCGAGATGCAGCATTTGGGATCTAATATTAGAACATGGTTACGTCATGAAAATCCGGGTCATTTAAACACAACTTTCAAAACGGTGAATTACGATAAATAATACACAGAACTTCGTTGAATTTGTCATTTGTGACTTAGTGAGGGACACATAACACCAGTTCAAAACATCTGGATATTAATGAAGGACAATTAATGCAAGCTGTCATGTTTCACCTTCGATTCTAGGGTTTTTCCGTACATCCGTGCGCATGCTCCAAGCTTATAATTACCATCGTAAAACACTGACCAATCGGACAGCTGAAAGAAATGAAATTTTAGAAAATGAATGTCACGGATCTTGGTTAGAAGATATCTATTTTTAAAAAAATATATTTTTAGAAAATCGAAAAAGAAAAAAAAAAAAAAAAAATCAGAAAATTGAACAACTTAATGCAGCTTTAAACAAAATTTATTATGTCTTTTCCTTAAATAAGTTTAGTTGCTCTGCCTAAGACCAAGTCTTACAGCTTTTCATTGAACTGCATTTCTATTCTTGGTATAACATTAGCCACCAAATTTAGTACGCTTGCTCTGAATTATCCTTATCAAACATTTTTATCGTAGCTCGCGTGCTTTATGACATTTCTTATCACTTATTGTCTTATTGTCCTTATTGTCGAAGTATGATGAAGGTAATAGCTGTGCTTTCACTGGGACTGGGTTTATTTTCTTCAGGTAAGAGTTAAATGATCGCATATTATTTAACGTCAACATCGACAATTTTTTTTCGCCAGAAAAAAGTACCAATAATGTAAAAGAAACGAGTCGATTTAAAAAAAAAAAATTATTATAATTATTTTAATAATCCAGTCAAGATTCTTTGATTTATACTGAGGCGGTCAATTCTGGAATGGTTATGAAAACCGGAATGCCCGGAATAAAAATGGAAGACTTTCAGCAAGCGAAGTTACAAAACTTTCTGCCCGAATGGGATTCAAACCAAGGCTATGAGAGGCACTGTGTTCAGAACGAGAGTGCTTTATATCAATTGTCCTCCGAATCACTTTAAAAAAAATAGCCATAACCCCTTTCAACTAGGTTTAAATGGAGGTGTATACCCTGGATATTGCCACACTTTATACTGGCATCATCATATCCACCGACAACCCGGTAAATGTCTACAAGACAACCCTTTATCGCTGGTTACCCTTTATCGCTGGTTTATAAATGTAATTTTAATTAGTATTTCGTTAAAAAAAAAAAAAAAAAAAAAACCAATCCTCGGTTTTTGATGGTCCAATACCCTCGTGCTAGCGAATCAGATTGTCATTCACCTCCGTTCGGGCAGATCCTACTATGAGTAAGTTTGTTAGTTTGCTCTCCTTTTGTCGGTAAGAAAATGTAAAAATATTCGTATATTTTTTCTAAATAATTTTTGAACATAAAGACAGATTTTAAATCACTTACTTCTTTGCCTGTCATATTTCCCATGAAAAGCTTATCTTTCTAGATAACGATTTGTTACTATAAAAAATGCTAATTATGACAGGATGTACTTTTGCCCTCAGATCTATATCTGGGGGAGGGGGGGGGGGTAATTGGTGGACGGACTGGCCGGTTTACAATTTCCGCCCCAATTCATTTCATATTCTGATCTTCGTGTGTAAATTTTATTTTTTTTTTTTTAAATTATTATAATAATCTTTTTTTATTTTTTTATATTGTAATTTTTTTTAAAGTCCAAATTTATACCTGTGTTTGATTTTCGAAATTTTGAGTAAAAGATAAAAGCAATGAAGGTCAAAAGCCATTTACATCATCCGTAAGCGCGCGCTAATGACCACACGGTCACTGTGGCCACACTTATAAACTGGGGGCGTGGTTTTGATAAATGTTTTTGATAAACCAGGACCTCAATTTAGGAATTGGTCAATGTCCTTATATGCGTGTAGTTACAACAGTCGTAATAATAATAATAATAATAATAATAATATATCACAGTGCTTCTCACCGTCTAGTGTGAGAAAATTTGCCAATTCGCTTGACGAAGGTCGGTGGTTTTCTCCGGTCATTCCGAATTCCTCCCCTATCTCAGAACTGGCCGCCTCGATATGAAGTGCAAGAATCTTGACTTGGGCTTACAACACCATTATTCCATTAAACTCTTTCGCGAATAATTCCCTTAATTTAAAAGCAACAAAATTGTGGTAATATAAAACTTTATATATTACATAAGTTGGACAACATACATACATACGTACAATATATATAAGGGGTGTGTGTGTGTGTGTGTGTGTGTGTGTGTGTGTGTGTGTTCTAAATAAATAGCATTATTCAACGGTATAATAAAACGTTTTTCGACAAACTACAAGCACATAACAACGATCCCTAGAAAATTAAATCTTCAACTCCTAAAATAATTTATAATTTCTTTTAAAAAACCTGATTTACTTTTCTTTAAGACTTGGTTACTTAATTTTTATTTCACAACATTTCATCATCAGTTCTAGCCGGATCATTCAGCAATCCTACCTGCGCCAGCGGACGACATTCCATCGTTCATTTGTTTGAATGGAGGTGGACCGATATAGCACAGGAATGTGAACGCTTTCTAGGACCATATGGGTATTGTGGAGTTCAGGTCAGTGGAGAGAGAGAGAGAGAGAGAGAGAGAGAGAGAGAGAGAGAGAGAGAGAGAGAGATTTTGCGTCTCAACTATATCAAGATGTTATCAGCTATGGGTGTATTCGTAGAAATTTGACCTCTGTAGTGCGTTCAGGGCAATATACAGGGTAGGTTCTTTGGCGTTACAGGCCTCAGAAAGATCCCGTGACTTCCATTCCTAAATGTTTGGCGAAAAAACGACCGCTATCACATTTTCAAGTTTTGGTCTTGGTTAGACTCGTAAAGGGTTCGAACCCCGATCTCCCACATACGAACCGAGCACAGTGCCAACTAAGCTACTGTAATGGTCAGAGAGAGAGAGAGAGAGAGAGAGAGAGAGAGAGAGAGAGAGAGAGAGAGAGAGAGAGAGAGATTTTGCGTCTCAACTATATCAGATGTTATCAGCTATGGGTGTATTCGTAGAAATTTGACCTCTGTAGTGCGTTCAGGGCAATATACAGGGTAGGTTCTTTGGCGTTACAGGCCTCAGAAAGATCCCGTGACTTCCATTCCTAAATGTTTGGCGAAAAAACGACCGCTATCCATTTTCAAGTTTTGGTCTTGGTTAGACTCGTAAAGGGTTCGAACCCCGATCTCCCACATACGAACCGAGCCAACTAAGCTACTGTAATGGTCAGAGAGAGAGAGAGAGAGAGAGAGAGAGAGAGAGAGAGAGAGAGAGAGAGAGAGAGAGAGAGAGAGAGAGAGAGAGATTGTTGAAAGTTTAATACAATGTAAAACGTCAATAATATGCAGTAGTAATTAAGTTAATTATGTCTTCCAAACGAAGTTGAGGGCAGGGGGGGGGGGGGCATATTGGTTTTGCTGCGTTTCTTATTCTTTATCCTCTTCTTCGTCTTTTCCGCTTGAGCCATTGTCTGCAGCTTTTCTCAGAAATGGCTTGTCCAATTCTTTTGAAACTTTACAGGGGTAATAAGGAAGGGGTGCTATAGTATCTTTTGCTATTTCTGTTTTCAAAACAGCAACAAGAGCTAATGTATTAAGAGGTTAATGCCCCTCCAACATAATATTATTTTTTATTATTTCTCACTTAATACTTGACAGATAATGGAACTTGGTAGGTACATAATACAAATGTCATTTTCAAACAAGTGTTTTGAAAAAAAAAACAAGAGCTATATTTGTCAGTCTTTAATGCCCCCTCCAAAAACGTAATTTTTATTTAAGTTATTTAACTCCTAAAATTTGACAGATAATGGCAAAAAATACAAATGCCCTTTACAAATGATAAAATGTTTTTAATATTTATTAGACTTAAATGTCCCCTGCAAATTTTTGTTCAACAGTTATTTATCCTTTAATACTTGATAGATAATGTTGAAACTTGGCAGGTACACAATACAAATGTCCTTTTCAAATGACATAATGTTTTGAATAAACAAAAGTTATATTTATCAAAGTTTATTGCCCCTCCAAAAACCTATCTTTTTTTAATATTTACTGTTGAATTGCTTTAAAATTTGATTGCTTCGTTTGGGGGACTTCGTAATGACATCACATTACAATAATCACTTGTTTAGTTGTTTACTTTCAACTTTAAGATATCACCACCGAGTGAAAACAGAGTGGTCACCAACCCGAACAGACCATGGTGGGAAAGATACCAGCCAGTCAGTTATAAACTAGTGACCAGGAGTGGGACGGAGGCTGAACTTAAAGACATGATTGACCGTTGTAACAGAGTTAATGTAAGGTAGGATCGGTCACGTATATGGTAATTAACGTCGCATCAGTAGAGTTTCATGTTAAACACTATAGGCGTAACTAAAGAATGTCTCGCCAAAAGTATCGAATTTCGAAAATCAAAGAAAGTTGAGTAAATGAAGAAAATTTTTGACAGAGCTCAGACAGGGTTTAACCGTTTGTTTATTCGTCTATGTCTGCTCTAAGCTTTGCTAAACGATTCACATTATTCATCCTTCCATTTGTGTATTGGAGAAACTGTTTCTTTTCTTGTTCTTTTTATCAGTTGATTATTTTATTTTATTTTTTTATTTATTTTTTATTTATTTTATTTTATTTTTATTTATTTTATTTTATTTTATTTTATTTTATTTTATTTTATTTTATAATTTATTTTTTCTTTAGAATTTTCGCCGATGTCGTTGTAAATCACATGACAGGTGTTGGAGGATCGGGAACCGGAACTGGCGGGACTTATTATGACGCAGGAAAACTAAGTTACCCCGGTGTTCCATTTTCTTCTTGGGACTTCAATGATGGCGCTCAATGTCACACCGGTGACCTAAATATTCACAATTATCAAAATGCAGAGGAGGTACGAAACTGTCGGCTAGTTAACTTAGCAGATTTAAAACTTAGTAAAGACTACGTTCGAGATAAAATAGCGGAATTTCTGAATCATTTGATTGATTTGGGAGTCGGAGGTTTTCGGTTCGATGCAGCTAAACACATGTGGCCGGGAGATCTCTTGAATATAGTTAGTCGTCTGCACAATCTAAACACGAGATATTTTACGAGTGGCACCCGCCCATTTGCCTATCAGGAAGTAATTGATCAAGGGGGAGAACCTATCAAAGCCACAGAATACGTTCGTTCAGGACGTGTTACCGATTTCATATATGGTATAAAATTGTCTCAAGTTATGAGAAAGCAGAACCAAGCAAAATGGTTGAAAACTTGGGGCGAGGCATGGGGTATGCCGAATACGAACGATGCGGTTGTCTTCATCGATAACCATGACAACCAAAGAGGACATGGTGGTGGCGGTAAGTAACCATGACAACAAAAAAGATAATGACGGCTGTAGACAATAGATAAGCTTCGAAACCAAAATTATATTGACGTAATGGTTAGTTAACACGACGACATCGCGATATGTATGTAGTTGTTACTATGTCAACTACAGACGTCATGAAGTCATTGTGCTTAGCATTGATGCTGTTGTTAGAAACCATAGCAACTTAAAGTTTGAATGTATCACAAGCAAAAAAAAATGTAAAGGAAATGACGGTAAAAAACCTTAAAAGCAAAAACAACACATTTGTTAATGAGTAAATATGAAGCTGATATAAAAAAGACAACGAGTTGCCATGGTAATTTAAGATGGCATGTAGGTTGTTATTTATAAATTGAGATAATTGAAATCCTCCAATAATGTTTAATTCCATTTTCAATTGGATTACGGTGAGACTAGAAGTGACGAACTTTCTTTTTGGGTTTGTTTTCACACTATAGATATCAGTAACAACAAGCCATTTCTTGTTATAACAACACTTTTGTAACCAACTAGATCAGCTACAGTCTCCCAGCAGCAATCACGTAATGGCGAATTGGTGTTATTCGCTGGTTTGTCAGCTGTTGCTATGTCTCCGGCGTCGTCTGAGCCAACGTCCAATGTGACGTTTATAAGCAACTCTTAAAAGACAAAGAAATCATATGGGCGAAATATTTAGTGACATTTTCGCGCCCTTATTTTTCGCATATTATATACTGACAACAACGTATTGTAAGGAAGGGAGGACTCTTTTCTGGCAATATATCAAGTTCCATACAACTACTGATGTAATTATAGAAAAAGAGGTATTAACCTCAACCCAACCCCAGCCCATCCCATCCACGTCAGATTGAAAGCAAGGTTTTTGCAAGGTCTTTTCTATTTGTTTCACATATTATTAGTATGAAAGAGCAACTAATTTATAAACACCTTATTGGAGTCAAGCATGCAAAACAACTTTTGCTGTAATGTAAAAGGTAAATTTCACGCTCGATAAGTTCAGCGTAGCCTGGCTCTTGTTTTAACATACACGTGGTTCTTTATCAAGTGTTCATCATTTTACATATTTTAGGGGGAGTTTTGACACATTTTGAACCGAGACCTTACAAGTTAGCCACGGCATTCATGTTAGCCCATCCTTATGGATTCACAAGGATAATGAGTAGTTATAACTGGAACAGGCTAGTATTCATTATTTATCTATAATTAATCATTGTTTAAAAATCATAACTACCCCCTTGTCCTTTAGGGAGGGGGTATTTATTGTTGGTCCATAATTGTTTGTCTTTTTTTTTTGTAAATATTTCTTTAATTAAAAACTTTCCTCATAAAATTAACAGAATTAAAAAAACATTGACCTAGCCAAATTTTATTTTTGAATTAAAAAATCTGCTCTGAATTCTTCTGTACATAGAACAGATTTTAGAAAAAAGATGAAATTTTGGGCCTCACCATCAAGGTATTTTAAGGTTAATTTATGTCAAACGAATTAATATGCTAATCACATTTCCTTACTACTTGGTGTTTAATTTAAAAGAAATATGTAAAAGAAATTGATGTCTAAAGATGCAATAGATATAGTTTAAAAAGTTTAGATTTTTTTAGCTCACCTGAGCCAAAGGCTCATATGTCATATGTTAAAAGGTCAAGGTCACAGCTGCAAAAGAAGACAAATTGCTAATTATATTTTAAATTATTAATTTTTTGCATAGGCATGTATATTAGAATATTGTAGGTATTGACATGACAATTATTTTGATATATGGTACAAGGTCATATGTTGAAAGGTCAAGGTCACAGCTGCAGAAGAAGACTTAAATTGCTAATTATCTTGAAAACTATTAACTTTTTGTATTGGCATGTATATTAGAATATTGTAGGCATTGCGCTCTGATCATTTTGATATATGGTTCAAGGTTATATGTTCAAAGGTCAAGGTCATATCATCATAGGAATACAAATATTATTAATTATCTTGAAAGCTATTAATTTTATGCATAGGCATTTATATTAGAATATAGTTGGTATTGACATGACAATCATATATGGTTCGAGGTTATATATGTTCAAAGGTCAAGGACATAGCTGCATAAGTATACTGAAATTGATTAATGATTTGGAATTACTCCTTGCACTATAGTTACTTCATGCATATTTTATAATCTACTTATAAATGAAATGTGAGTGGATATAGTTTTGTGAGAGTTCTTAACTTCAGAAAAACTTTTAAAGTTTCTGTACTTAATATATTGTCTATTGCACTTGCAAACAATATTGGACATATCTTCAGGTGAGCGTTAAGGTCCATGGGCCTCTTGTTTCAAGTAGAAAGATGTTGGAAAAAGCCATAAGTTGATAATTGGGTGCTCATTGTTGTTCGGATTTTTCAAAGGGTGATCATCATGAATATTCAAATCTTGACACAGGGGCTTGTATTTATTGATAATTCCCCCTTTTCTGACAAATACCCTCTTTCTGGCCAAAATCCTGGAAGAAATAAGAAAAGGGAAGAAACGAAGTTCACACCAACCTTTGTTTTCCCTCATAAATTACGTTCCACTGGCGAAAATTCGTTATCGGTTGATTGTAGGGCAATTAATCCTTGTGAGGTGAGAAAAATATCTGTAATTCGTAGTTTATTTTGAGATATGTTTTTTTTTAATTTAGAATGTGGTTAGACAATATTGACAATGAAAGGCTTAATTTATTTGAGAAAGAAGGTATGGAAGAATATCGACAGATAGCGCGAAAACAAGACCGAGAAAAAATTGACACATTTAAAAACATCCTCAAACACGGCAACCCTGGCCGGAAGAACCAGAAGGAACAATAGGCACCAGTTCCGAGGTGAATTTCCATTTCGTACTTCTTGGGAGTAGGCTAAATGTTGTTGTTTGTTTTTATTAGAACAAAACAAGTTATACAAAAGATATATAGAAAATGAAATTTAGGAAAAATTACAGCTGGTTTATATATTTCGCGGATTTTTCGGATTTCTTCTATTTGGAAATTCACCTCGGAACTGGTGCCTGTTGTTCCTTCTGGTTACTTCCGGCCAGGGTTGCCGTGTTTGAGGATGTTTTTTCACTTTGGATTAATAATTTTCTAAGTTCTGGTTTGTGCATCGTTGAGTCGAGTAAATATTTATAGAAAATAAAGTGTCTACGATCAACCGATAACGAATTTTCGGCAGTGGAACGTAATTTATGAGGGAAAACAAAGGTTTGAAAAAAGTTGGTGTGAACTTCGTTTCTTCCCTTTTCTTATTTCTTCCAGGGTTTTGGCCAGAAAGAGGGTATTTGTCAGAAAAGGGAGAATTATCAATAAATACAAGCCCCTGTGATCATGACTGGTAAACTAGGAAAATGCATAAGGGATATTTTGGACATAGTGAATTTGTTATTTTGTTGAAAACATTAAAAAAATTGTTATATGCACAGAATTAAAGAAACTTTTGGAATAAATATGGTTATTTTTCCCAATTAGGGCAGTAAATTTTACATGGATTTTTGATATTTTTTGAATGAGTTTGTTTAAATATGGAATTTTGTTCGCCAAGTATACACGAGACAAATAATTATGGACTGATAGTAGTTATCTAGTTCAAAAAGAGGCCACCTTTATTTATTTATTTATCTATTTATTTATTTATTTTATTATAATTATAATTATTATTATTATTACTGATTATTATTATTACTGATTATTTTATAATAATAATAATAATAATAATAATAATAATAATTATTATTATTATTATGTCTTTTCTTGCGTTATTGCCTTTTTACTCAGAATTTCCTTATACATACAGAATATCACCGTGTCTGTAACTACTGCTGTAAGAAATTGTGTGTATAAACATGTTTTGTTGAAGGATTTTACATGTGGACGTACCAAGGTACCCGTCAAAAATCGCTTGAAGCTGCATTAAGTTTACCAATGATTAGACATTGTGTATACAAATTGACATTAGAAAGGCACTAGATAAAGAGAATTGTTGTTCAAGTGCGGAATGGGTGATATCCATTTAATAATTTTGATTATTATTTTATTATTATCATTATTATTTTAACTTTAGAAATTTTGTAAATGGAGAAGACCACAACAATTGGGAAGGACCACCACATAATGGTGACATGTCAACAAAGCATGTAAAAATAAACGCTGATTTAACGTGTGGATGACGGCTGGGTAAGTGACAAAACGCTGATTTAATGTGTGGTGACGGTTGGTTTAGTGACAAAACGCTGATTTAATGTGTGGTGACGGTTGGTTAGTGACAAAACGCTGATTTAATGTGTGGTGACGGTTGGTTTAGTGACAAAACAATGGTTTAACGTGTGATGACGGCTGAGTAAGTGACAAAACGCTGATTTAACGTGTGGTGACGGTTGGTTTAGTGACAAAACAATGGTTTAACGTGTGATGACGGCTGAGTAAGTGACAAAACGCTGATTTAACGTGTGGTGACGGTTGGTTTAGTGACAAAACAATGGTTTAACTTGTGATGACGGCTGAGTAAGTGACAAAACGCTGATTTAACGTGTGGTGACGGTTTGGTTTTGTGACAAAACAATGGTTTAACGTGTGATGACGGCTGAGTGAGTGACAAAACGCTGATTTAACGTGTGGTGACGGTTGGTTTAGTGACAAAACAATGGTTTAACGTGTGATGACGGCTGAGTGAGTGACAAAACGCTGATTAAACATGTGGTGACGGCTGGGTGAGTAATAAACGGCTGATTTAACGTGTGGTGACGGCTGGGTAAATAATAAAACGCTGATTTAACGTGTGATGACAGCTTGGAAAGTGATAAACCGCTGATTAAACTTTGTTGGCAGCTGGGTAAGTGACAAGACGCTGATGAAACGCGTGGTGACGGTTGGTTTAGTGTAAATCGCTGATTAAACGTGTGGTGACAGCTAGGTTGGTGACAAAATGCTGATTTAACGTATGGTGACGGATTTGTCATTGACTAA